>CATIWM010381293.1:0-12636 GCA_949671775.1 Mallotus repandus
CAAAAAGATTTGAAATTAAGTAGGTGAATTCAAGTACCACTAATTCTTGCATGACAAGGGGATGTTCGCTCAATAGCTTAATGGCTAAAGTTAGAGTAGAAGGAACGGTTTCAGAGGTGGCAAGTAGAAGTGCAAAAAGAACGAAAGTAATGAGATCATCTGTAACTAATGAGTTATCAGCTTTCAGGTCATGTATAAGGCTATCAAGAAAATCCCCTCTGCTTGTTTCAGGAAATGCTTGTCGCTCCACCATTGTTTCCTTTATTATCTTCAGGATACTCTTCTGATTCTGAAAATGCAAAATTATTTGGGACTTAGAAAACAATTCTTCATATATATAAAAAAAAATAATAATTTGATTCAGTATGCATGTTGCTTATAGTGTAAAAAAAAAGGTTAGTGATTCATCAAATCCCGACAAGCATCAAATGTTTGTAGTATTAATGAATATTTACCTGCATACACTTGTGAAATGCTGTGCCAGGAACGTTCAAAGGAAAAGAAAATAGCCCTTGCATAAAGCTTGTAAATGTTTCGCTTAGACTCTCCCCATTTTTTTTAGCATCGTAACTAAGCAGTAATTTTGAAGTGAAATCCAATATCATCTGAAGAGGAAACAAAAAAAAACAAGAACACACGCAAAAAAAAAAAAAAAAAAAAGGTTAGTATTTGGTAATGCTCTATATTTTTCGTCCTTGATTTAATCATAAATCTAATCCATACCCTACTATTGGAGAAATTTTACAATGATTTTGCCTTTCATGACTCTCGGAAGGTCAAGTCAATATCAAACCACAAAAATTCACTTATGTGTTATTAAAATTTAATTTTTATCACTTTAATTAAATATTAAATTTTTATAGATTTCACCTTTCAACTTATTAAAAGTCATGACTACTGTATATTCTCTTAATATTGAATATAATAATAAAAACTTCATTCCATATGATTATGAAAATACATACTTGCCGATTTGTAATATATTATATTCTATTTTTTCATTAATAAAAAGATTACATGACTAAAATACTATATGCACGATAGAAGACTTTTAAATTTGTACCTATATTAAATGTAACGTATTCAACAGTTCGATTTGTAACACAAAATATCGATTTGTAACACAAAATATATGTCCATTTTAATTAGTAAAGTGTAAAACACTTAATAATATGTCACAAATTATAAATTAGAATATTTTACAACACTCTAACTTTAAATTAAATGAATATCAATTTCATAAATTAATAACCGTTCTTAATCCTTTTAAAAAAGTCACCGACTATATTTGACTTTTTGATATGCAACATGTTGGTGCTTTTCTATGAAATATAGAGTACATATTATATTTTTATTTTTAGAATATAATATATTTATGTGCCACACGTTTAAAGTAGATATAGTGTAGGGTAACTCATTTTCTATCATTGCTTACCGTAGAACATGCATGTTTTACTTCGACAGATTCCAGCTTTGACCAAGCATGCAAGGAGTTGTTAACCATTTCTTCCATTTGAGGAAGAAGGTTTCCTTTAAGTCTTTCAGGACCAAAATGTTCTGAAATCAATTTCTTGATATGCTTATGCATATATCCAAGAAAACCCTCTTTAAGAGAACCATTTTGACCAAGAAGCTCAGCAAAAGAATCCAGATACCATAACTCTACCAACTTCCCTTCTTGCTGAAGTAAAAAATGATTGAAATCAGCATCTGATGATACCACCACCGGTCGTCCTGCCAAGCTTGTTTTGAACATTGGTCCGTACCTGAAAAATAATATGTGTAAATTAATTAGTAAAAGGTAATTTACTAATCACAAAATATTATCACAACTCGTGATCTGAAAAGTAATTTGCCAAATATTAATGTCACGTAAGCTGAGTGTATAAAATATTTCGAATTTACATATAAAAATCACGAAAACAAGATGTAAGTAAAAAATGTCTCCTTCAAAAGCTTACTTTTTTATTCTGTTTTTCACAAAAAGGGGCATGTCTAAAGACTTGCTAGGAATAAAGAACTGAATAGTCTCTCCAATGAGTGGCAAGCCCATGGAACCTGGAGGAAGGCATCCATTACAAGGAGGATTCCTCCATCTGATGACCCTGTAAACAAGATATGCTAAAATTGCATAGGCAAAAACAAAGATAACCAGAGGCCACATTTTGGCCAAAAATGAAAATAGAGATGTTGACATGATTAAGGATGTACAAGAATTGCCAGAAATGTGCAACTTCTTTGACCTGAAAATGAAAGAGACACATGGAGAGGTTCATTATTTATAAACTGGAATTCGAGCAGATTCAATAAATGAAGATGAAGATGCTGTTATGGGCCCTCTTACATGGAGCCTAATAACTTTAAAAAAAAAAAATGATTTGCTTCAAATCTTGTCAATTGCAAATCTTGCAAATCTTATGCTTGATTTGCAAGGCTTGCAACGGCTATATAAGGCCATTTGCAAGCAAGCAACTAGGAAGCCACAAGCACAAGCAAAGTGAGAGGAAGTGAGGTGTGTGTTTGGAGGGTAGCCAAAGCTAATTCGCTTTGATGAGTGTGAGAGAATTTTAAGAGTTTTGAAAATGTTTTCCAAAGGTGAGTAAATTATTTTAGGGTTTTGGGAAACACTTTGAGTTTCACCATTTTTGTGAGAACTCTTTTATTGTATACCTCTAGTGTTGATCTAGAGAAAACTCTCTCTTATATCTACTATTTTTATAGTGGAAGAAATTTTCGAATTTTGTCTCATGGATGTACCCCAACATTAAGGGTAAACCACGTAAAATATTGGTATCATTTTTATTTAAGTATTTCTGCAATAATTTTATTTTGTCTCCGTGAACGATTATTCCGCTGCTCCTAAATTCCCAACAAGTGGTATCAGACCTGTTGGTTCTTGTTTTGGAGGCATTATTGAATACTGCAATGATAGAGGCTAAACCTAGCAAGATGGTCAGTTTAAATGACACGAATTACCACATATGGAGAAACAAGATGAAAGATCTTCTATTTGTGATGTAGTGGCATTTACCAGTTTTTGCTACATTAATAAAACCCGATGACAAGACAAATGAGGAATGAGAATTTGACCATGAGCAAGTGTGTGGCTTCATTCGGTAGTTTGCTGAAGACAATGTGTACAACTACATTTTTAATAAAACTCTTGCACAAACATTATGGAATAGGCTCAAGGAGCTGTATGCGGCCGATCACTTGAATGAAATGCAAAGGATCGTAGATCAATTGTTGGGTATGGGCATAAATTTTGAAAATGAAATTCTTGCTCTTATGGTGCTTGTTTCTTTGGCAGAGTCATGGGAGACTTTGAAGATATCATTTACAAACTTTATATATGGAATTTGAAGACTTGTGGTGAATATGGAATTTGTCAAAAGTGGTATTCTGAATGAAGATATGAGACATAGATCAAAGGGTGCCTCTTCAACACAGTTAGATATCCTTGTTGTAAGTTTCAAAATAAGAAGTAAGACCCAAAACTCAAAGCAAAGAGATAAGTACAAAGGCAAGTCAAACAAGTATGCCAATGTTGAGTGCCATTACTGCAAAAAGAAAGGCCCCATCAAGAAGTTCTATCTAAAGTTCAAGAAGGAACAAGGAAAGAATGAAGGTAAAGATGTGAAGAAAGATGACAGTAGTGATGATGATGAAGCAAATTTCCTCAGAGAATTCAATGTCCATTATGATGATAATACTATTAATCTTATAACCCACGAGACCAGCTGGGTGATTGACAATAGTGCTTCAATTCACGCTACATCTCAAAGAGAATTCTTTTCATCCTACACTCCAAGAGATTTTGGATTTATGAAGATGGGAAATGGTAATAGAACAAGAGTTGCTAATAAAGGAGACGTGAGTTTGGAAATAGAGAATGGCACAAGACTAGTGTTAAAGAATGTCAAGCATGTTCTAGATATTCACCTGAATTTGATCTCTGTAGGCAAGCTTGATGATGAAGATTTCTACAACACCTTCTATAATGGTCAATGGAAACTCATTAAAGGTTCCCTGGTAGTGGATAGAGGCAAAAAGGACTTAACTCTGTATTATATGCATGCAAATTGCTCCAAAGACATAGTGAATGCAGTGGAGAAAGACACTACAGTTGAGTTATGACATAAAAAACTTAGCCACATGAGTGAAGAAGGGATGATAGTGTTAGCCAAGAAAAATATGTTATTTGGAATAGATCTTGTGCAATTGAAGAAATGTGCTAATTGTCTTATAGGAAAGCAAAATAAAGTTGCTTACAAGAGTTCTCCTCCTTCCATAATGAAGAATGTGCTGGATTTGATCCATTCAGAATTATGTGGGCCAATGCTAAAGTCACTTGGCAGTTTTTAATACTTTATGAATTTCATTGATGATCATTCTTGGAAGACGTAGGTATACATATTGAAGTCACAAGATTTAGTGCTAGATGTCTTGAAGGAATTTCATACCCTAGTGGAGAGACAAACTGATAAGAAGATGAAGTGCATCCGAACAGATAATAGTGGGGAGTATTTTGGACCATTTGACGCTTATTACAAAGAGCATGGTATTCAACATCAAATGACACCTCCAAAGACACCGTGATTGAATAGTTTAGCTGAGAGGTGAACAAGACTTTGAGTCAGATCTCAACTCTTACATTCAAAGCTACCTAAGACATTTTGGGATGAAACTTTACTTATAACTATGCATGTACTAAATCTTTCACCAAGTGTTCCTCTAAAATCTGACACTTTAAAGAGTGTGTGGCTAAGAAAAGATGTTTCCTATAATTATCTATAGGTTTTTTGAATGCAAAGGCTTTTTACATATAAGGATGAGAAGTCCAAGCTTAATGTTAAGACATGATATTGTGTATTCATTAATTATGGTCAAAATCAACTTGGCTATAGATTTTATGATCTAGTCCAAAAGAAGCTTGTCAGAAGTTGTGATGATGTAATTGTTGAAGATAAGACAACCGAGGATATTGAAGATGAAGATGAAGCTAATCCGTCTAATGTGGATAATAAAGATGCTTCCATTGAGATTCCATCTGAAAATGATAATGATGGTGTTCATGATCAACCACCAACAAATGAAGCTACTCCAATGCTACTGAGGATATCTAATAGAATTAGACAACCTTCTACTAGATATCCTAAAGACCAGTTTATGTTACTAATTGGCATGGGAGAGCCAAAAAGTTTTGAAGAAGCTATAAATCATGAACACGAGTAGAAATACTTTAAAGCCATACAGGATGAGATGAAGTTTTTGTATGAGAATAAAACATTTGAGATTGTGAAGTTGCCTGAAAGTAAGAGAGCTTTGAAGAATAAGTGGGTGTTCAGTATCAAGCATGAAGAACACAATCTTTAGCCATAATTGAAAGCTAGACTGGTTATAATGGGATTCAACCAAAGAAAGGGTATCTAC
Source organism: Mallotus repandus (assembly GCA_949671775.1). Lineage (NCBI taxonomy): Eukaryota > Viridiplantae > Streptophyta > Magnoliopsida > Malpighiales > Euphorbiaceae > Mallotus > Mallotus repandus. The sequence continues at coordinate 5,434 of CATIWM010381293.1, forward strand.
TTTGATGAATTTTTTTTTCCAGTTGTGAAGATGACATCCATTCATACTGTGCTGGGTTTAGTAGCAAGTTTTAATCTAAATATTGAACAAATGGATGTTAAGACAACCTTCCTCTAAGGTGATTTAGAAGAAGAAATATTCATGGAGTAGCTAAAGGGTTTCAAAGTAAAAGGAAAAGAGGACTATATTTGCATATTAAAGAAAAGTTTGTACAACTTAAAATAGGCACCGAGACAATAGGATAAAAAGTTTGATCTATTATAGGGAGCAAGGCTACAAGAAGACCACTTCAGACCATTGTATTTTTGCTAAGAAATTCTATGATGATGACTTTATTGTGTTGTTGCTCTATGTGGATAACATGTTGATTGTTCATTGGAATATTTCCAGAATCAATAGCTTGAAAAAGTAATTGAGTAAGTATTTTACCATGAAAGACTTGGGACCAGCAAAATAGATTCTTGGCATGAAGATTATTAGAGACAAAGGTGTGAAGAAAATGTGGCTGTCACAAAAGAAGTATATTGAGAAGGTACTTCAAAGGTTCAACATGTATAATGCTAAAGCGGTTAGCTGTCCTCTTATTAATCACTTTAAATTGACTTCTCATCAAAACCCTTCCAATGATAAGGAGAAAGAAGAGATGGATAGAGTTCCATATGCTTCAGCAGTTAGTAGTTTAATGTATGTCATGGTGTGTACACAACCAAATATTGCACACTTAACTGAAGTTGTGAGTTAGTTCCTTTCAAATCCTGGAAAGAAATATTGGGTTGCAGTGAAATAAATTTTTAGGTATCTTCATAGAATATCCAAAATATGCTTGTGTTTGGAGATACTAAATCTGTGTTAGTTAGATACACTGATGCAAACATAGCGGGTGATGTTGACTCGAGAAAGTCAACCTTAAGTTACCTAATTACATTTATAGGGGGAGTTATGTCATGGCAGTCAAAATTACAAAAGTGTGCTACTTTGTTTACCACTAAAGTAGAGTTTATCGCAGTAAATGAAGCTTGTAAAGAGTTTTTATGGATGAAAAAGGTCTTAAATGGACTTAGTTTTCAATACGACAGATACAAGCTATTTCGTGATAGTCAGAGTGCTATCTACCTTAGTAAAAATTTCTCCTTTCCTTTAAGATCAAAGCACATTGTTATGAGATATCATTAGATATGGGATATATTAAAGAAGAAGCTGTTGTAGCTGGGGAAGATTCATACAAATGAAAATGGATTAGACATGTTGGCGAAGACTTTACTAAGGGAGAAGTTCAAATTCTGTCAATTGGCTGCTGCAATGGTAATGACCTCCATGTAGTCAGAAGGAGGATATTTGTTATGGGCCCTTATTTATGGAGCCCAATAATTAAAAAAAATTGATATGCTTATTAGAAGAAAATCTTTAAAAATATTTAAGATTTGCTTTTAAAGTAAATCTTGTCAGTTGTAAATCTTATGCTTGATTTTTAAGGCTAGAAATGGCTATATAAGGCCATTTGATGGTGCAAACAAGCAACGAGCAAGCTACAAGCATGAGCAAAGTGAGAATAAGTGAGGTGTGTGTTTGTGAAGGTAGCCAAAGCTAATTAGCTTTGATGAGTGTGAGAGCGTATTGTAATTGCCCTAGAGGGGGAGTGAATAGAGCTTTTGAGAAATTTAAAGAAAATTAAAAGAGATTAAGCCAAAGGCTATAGGTTCATTATGCACTATACAATAGAGAATGAAGAGATCATTAAAAGAGAGGGTTTCATTGGAGAGGGCTCTACCATTTATTAAATAGGTTAGGAATCAATGAACATACCACAAAGCTTTAGACTTTAGATAAGAAGCTTTGGTGTGACTGACGGAGAAGTTTGGAGCTTGAGGTGCATGAATTCCACTTTAAAAAATCGAGGGAAGCCAATTAGCTTTGACTTGAACATGTATTTCTTATGAAAATCCAAAGAGTGCATCAAACTCTCGGCAAGTCAAAAAATGATCTCTTCCACCTAATCTGAAGCTCATTGAGAAGTATGGATTTTCATCATCATACTTCATGGAGCGAAGTGTGTAGGAGGAAAGAAATTCAATAATGAGAGTAGGGTATGAAGGAAAAGGATTAAAGGCATAATTAAACAAACCTACTCTTAAAAGAAGCTCCTTTACCTCATCAAAATATCCTATGTCCTTGAGAGTTGGCTCATGCATGATCCTAGAGGGAGTTATAAACCACTTTTAGAATTGAGAAACTCTTTTCTTGATTTCTTGAGAAGAGTAAGAAAAGGGAGAATGAGTTCTCTTTGGCTTATCCTTCTTGGATGTAGGTTCTTGAGAGGAAGAAGAAGGAACCTTGGTTGGTTTCTTAGAGGCCATTGTTGAAAAAAAAAATGCTAAGGAAGAGTAAGAGAAGGAGAAGAATATTGTAGAGAGCTTGAAGAGGAAGCAGTGAATGATTAAGAATAAAATAGGAGAGTATATAAAGACTTGAATTAGAAAGAGAGGGGATCAAAAAATTTAAATTTGAGTAAAAAAGCACCTCAAAAATCATTCTTGATAAAAATTGAAGTGTCAATTAATGCACAAAATTTGAACTCCTAATGTTGTTATAAGTGATGTCCTGGTCGGGACATACACTGATTCTGGTCTAAAATTATGTCCCGAGCTGTATCCTAGTTAGGATACCAATCGAGATCGATTCAGGTGGATTTTAGAAAATTGAACAATTTACTATCCCGATCAGAACAAGCATGATCCCGGTCTGGACAAGACCCCTAACACTTCTCATACTTTGCAAAAAATTGCTATTAGGTCCAAAAATTCGTTGCAATTAAGTCCTTACGAATTAAATGCACAAATTTTTGAATTAATTGGAGAATTAAGAGGGATTAAATGAGGATCAAGGATATGTTCATGTATAAATGAACATAATGAATATATTTTGCTAAAATTAAATTAATTAATTAAGTTTAATTCAATAATTAATGATTAATTAGCAAAATAGGAAGGATTTGAAAAACTCAAAGAAATAGATAATCAAATAATCATATCATAATACATATATCACCAAAAAAATTAAATTTTTTTTTATCACCTTAAAGAAAATTGAAACAAAAATGGGATAAGGTTCATTTATGCCCCCCCATGTTTACCCCAAAGCTCATATAAGCCCCTTAATTTTTTTTGGCTCAAATAAATTAGGGTTTGAGTAAAAAAGGTTGTTTGAGCCCCTCTTTACAAACAGAATTCATCTCTGTTAACTAAGTGCTGACATGGCAAATGAACATAGGCAAGTTAAACTTTACCAAATACCTCTGTTGACCTATTTTATCAAATCAATGAAAATTTCCCTCGTTTTCCTCTTCTTCTTTCCACTTCTTCATCTACATATTTAGTGTAGAACTCATAGCAAAGCTTATTGGTTTTCATTCTCAGTCACTGGAATCAAATTCTTGATTTTGATGGCCGTCGAAGAAGCAAAAGCTAAAGGCATCGTTGCCTTCTCAGTAGGCCATCGAATGTGATGTTGCACAAATACAAGTGCATGCAGACTCTCCCCCCCCCCTCTCTCTCATTCGAGCTTTCCTCTCCGTACCCTTAGAATCATCTACTTTCTCGGAATCCCAAGACGAGCATGCTAAAAAAATTTCGCAGATCCATATCAGAAGCGGCGACGAGGCTAAGCTAAGCGAAGCTGGGCATTATTGTGAAACAACTACCAATTTTGAATTGTTATAGCTTTAATTTTTCTCTTGTGCCAAGGGGATGTCATGGTGTTGAAGTTTGTCACAAGTGGCTTCCCGTTGCGATTTGATTGTTCTACCGGAACCATCTATGTTCTCGAAATTAATTTCTCTTCAAGACTGATATTCATAACAGAGTTGAGTATATGCAAATTAATTTTGAATTGTTCATTTAAGAGTTTCATTCAACACTGGTGCTTAGCCCCATGGGTTCTCTGGTGATGATGAAGCTGAGCCGTTAACGTTAGTAAAATTGTATCTGATGCAAGTTGAAGGGGCATTTCTAGGGACAACTTCATCAATTTAAAAGATTATTTCTTAAGAAGAATTCCACGGTGAAGGAACATGATAAAGGAAAAATTAAGTGTAGTTTAAAGCAATTTCTGATTGAATTAAAATGGTAGCACACTGAAAAGCCTCAAAAAATTTCAAGCTTAAATTATTGAACCCTCATTTTAAGGTGTTTCCACTGAGCCCTAACTTAACATTAGTAAGGATTTCTTCATGTTTTTAAGCCCCTCTATTTTGAAACCCATAAGGGGCTTCTGCCTGGGTGAGGCTTGGATTGGTTTTTGTTGGTGTTAATGAAGGTAAAGTTATACATTGTCATGTAATGAGGCTTGGATTGGACTATAATGTAAATATTTGGAATAGTTTGGTTCATTATTATATGAGTTTCAATAGGTTTGTGAGCTATGCTTGTGAGTTTGATAAAATTTCTAAAAGAATGGTTGTTATTGTTAATAGTATAGTGTCTGGGTTTTTAAAGAATGAGGAATTTAATAGGGGTTTGAGCTTATTCACTGAAGTGTTAGGCAATGATTTTGGTCTGGGTTTGAAGCCAAATTTTATCACTTTAATGGTTTTGATTGTTGGGTGTATTGAAAATGGGAGATTCAAGCTTAGGGCCACTTCACTCTTATCTCTAGATGATGTTTTCTCTGTTCTCTAACAAAACCAGGTGAATGATCCTAGACGTCTCTATGATTTCTTTAACCAAGTCAATTCAAGAACCGCTTCTTCTCAAAAGCTTTCTTCTTTTTCAGTTCTTGCTGTCATTTTATGCAATTCTTGGCTTTTTGCTCCCGCCTGTTATGTTTTGGAAGGTATAATCAAGACTTGTAAGGCTCATGTCGATGTATTGGATTCAATTGTTAAAAATCATGGGTTTGTTATTGGTTTAGTTTCCTGTAATTTATTGTTAAAGGATCTATTGAAAGTTAGTTTTTTTTTTTAGAATAGAATGTTGAAAGTTAGTTAGAACATGCTCCAAGAAAGAGTAAGTTTGCCATGCCATCACTTAGAGTTAATGGAGATGACATCCGTTCTATAAAGAGGGGCTTAGACGACCCTTTTTAATCAAACCCTAATTTATTTGAGCCAAAAAAAAATTGTGGGGTTTATCTGAGCTTTGGGGTAAACTTGGGGGGCTTAAATGAACCTTATCCCAACAAAAATTAAAAAAAACTATGCTAATTTTGAATAATTAATTTATTGAAATATTTTCAATAATCAAATTATTAAATAGCAAAAATTATTTATATTTTAAGATTTTAAATATGAAATCAAAATAGGAATCAAAGCAAGCTATCACATGACATAATTGTAAAGAAATATGTGAAATCAAATAATCCAACCATCAATTAAGCAATTTAACATACAATCAAGACAAACTAGAATGATCTATCATGCCTAGTTCATGCTTAATGAAATTTAATCTCTCCTCTTGGAGAGATTTGGTGAAAATATCCATAAGTTGATTGTTTGTAGAAACAAATTTAAGTGAGATATCACCCATTTGCACATGATCACACAAGAAATGATGTCTAATGTCTATATGCTTGGTTCCTGAGTGTTGAATGGGATTTTTTCTAAGGTTTATGGCACTTGTATTATCACATTTAATAGGAATGTGATCAAGTTCAATACTAAAGTCCATAAGTTGTTGTTTTTGCCATAGGACTTGTGAGCAGCAACAACTAGCCATCACATATTCGGCTTTAGCTGTGGACAAGGCAACCGAAACTTGTTTCTTGCTGAACCAATAGACTAAACAATTTCCTAAAAATTGATAAGTTTCAGAAGTGCTATTTCTATCTAGTAAACTACCGACAAAATCTGCATCCGAATAACTAATCAAGTCAAAGGAAGAGCCCTTAGGATATCAAAGTCCTAAATGCAATGTTCCATTAGGATATTTGAAAATTCTCTTAATGGCATTCAAATGAGACTCTCTAGGATATGATTGAAACCTAGCACACAAGCATGAAGCAAGCATAATATTTGGTCTACTTGTGATTACATAAAGAAGGGATCTGATCATACCTCTAAAGCATTTTTCATCAACCGGTTTGCCATTCTTATCCTTGTTGAGTTTGGTTGTGGTGCTCATAGGAGTTTTGCTTGTCTTAGCTCCTTCCATGCCAAACTTTTTGAGAATGTCCCTTGTGCACTTGGTTTAATTGATGAAGATCCCATCTTTGTATTGTTTGATTTGTAGTCCAAGGAAGAATTTAAGCTCATTCATCATACTCATCTCAAATTCTATTTGCATTAGTTTAGAAAATTTCTCACACAAGCAATTATTAATAGCACCAAATATTATGTCATCAACATATATTTGAACAATGAGTAAATCATGCTTAGATTTCTTTTTGAAAAGAGTTGTGTCAACTTTTCCTTTAAAGAAACCTTTCTCTAGCAAAAAGTTGCTCAACCTTTCATACCAAGCTCTTGGAGCTTGTTTCAATCCATATAATGCTTTTGAAAGTTTAAATACATTATTTGGAAAATTAAAGCTTTCAAAACCTAGAGGCTGTTCAACATAAACCTCCTTTCAATAAATCCATTTAAAAATTCACTTTTAACATCCATTTGAAAGAGTTTGAAATCCATGAATGATGCAAATGCAAGTAGCACTCTAATAGCTTCTAACCTTGCAACAGGGTCATGAGTTTCATCATAATCAATTCCTTCCTCTTGATTATAGCCTTTAGCTACTAGTCTAGCTTTATTCTTAGTTATGACACCTTGTTTATTCATCTTATTTCTAAACACCCATTTGGTGCGTATAATAAGATGATGTTTAGGTCTAGGAACTAAGGTCTAAACCTTGTTTCTCTCAAATTGATTTTAACTCTTATTGCATAGTAAGGACCTAAATTCATCACTCAAAGCATCATCAACATTTTTGGGCTCAATTTAAGAAATGAAGGCTAAATTTATAATAGATTTAAGTTGAGATCTAGTAGTTACTCCCTTTGTAGTATCACCAATGATGAGGTCTTGAGGATATGCTTTCTTGAATTACCACTCCTTTGGAATTTCATCCTTCAAGGTAGATTGAGGCATCTCCTCACTTACTTCCTCATTTGGATCTTCAAGTTCTAAAGGCTTGCTAGCATTTTCTTCTTGAATATCCGTATCCACAAGCTCATCTACAATATCATCAACACTACACACATCATTTCTAGGATCAAGTG
>CATIWM010381305.1:0-10132 GCA_949671775.1 Mallotus repandus
CTCCGAAAAATTCTTCCACTATAAAATTAGTAGGTACAAGAGAGAGTCTTCTCTAGATTAATACTAGAGGTATACAATAAAAGAGATCTCACCAAAATAGTGACACTCAAAGTGTTTCCCACACCCCAATAATTTTCTCACTATTTTGTCACTCACCCTTTGAAAAAAAAATTCCCAAACCCTTAAAACTCTCTCCCTCTCATCAAAGTAAAAAATACTTTGGACTCACTTAATTTTTCCTCACAAGCTTTCTCTCAATTTTTCTTCTTGCTTGTGGCTCCTCGTTGCATTCCTTTGATGCTTGCTCTCCTTGCTTGCCTCGGCCTTTATATAGGCCACAATACCTACCAAAACAAAAAAACTTTTGACAAAAGAAAAAGTTTCTTTTTTCTTTTTATGGCTGCACCGAAATCGGTGCAGCCATTTTTGACTTTTTTTATTTTTATTTATTTATTTTTTTCAAATGTCAAATGTGGGCTTCACTCTACTTACCCATCACACCTAACATGCTACAAGCATCTTATGCCCTTTTTTTTTTTTTTTTTTTGTTCTTAGCATTTTCCTTTCTTTTTCTTCTTCGCTGATAGCACAATTAATTAATATCCTAATGAGAATTGTTAATTTAATGTATATATGTTCGTAGGCAAAAAAATTTCGTCCAAAAATACCAAAAAAAAAGAAGAAAAAAAAAGCAAAGCGCCTCTGTTCACCCCCTTATACACCAGCACTACAAGCCATTAAAATTATATTCCGGTGCCTACCATGTCTTCCTTCCTCCCAGCATGGTCCAACAGAGCACAAGGCCCGGCGGAGGAGCCATACAACATCATCCCCATCCCCATCCGCAATATTGACCATCCCTTACTGGAGTGTCATGCGGTGCAGGCAGCAATGGCAGCACTACGCGCAGTTGCTGACCTTCGACGGCCGCCCAACTGGCTTCCTTCTATGGACCTCATGGACTGGTTGGGTCATTTCTTTGGTTTTCAAGATGACAACGTTAAGAACCAGAGGGAGCACCTCGTCCTTCACCTTGCAAATGCTCAAATGTGCCTCAGCCCTCCACCTGACAACGTTGACACTCTTGACTATGCTATGCTCAGGAAATTTCGCCGCAAGTTGCTTGAAAACTATACTGAGTGGTGCTCATATCTTAATAGAAAATCGAATATTTGGATATCTGCGCGCAGTCCAAACCCTCTCCGTGAGCTCTTGTATATTTCTCTCTATCTTTTAATATGGGGAGAGTCTGCAAATCTCCGCTTCATGCCAGAATGCATTTGCTACATTTTCCACAATATGGCCATGGAACTGAACAAGATAACTGAGGGCTATATTGACGAGACCACAGGGCGGCCAGTGATGCCTCCTTTTTCCGGAGAGAACGCGTTTCTGAACTTTGTTGTCAAGCCAATATATGAAACCATTAAAGCTGAAGTTGAGAGAAGCAATAATGGAACGGCGCCGCATAGTTCTTGGAGGAATTATGATGATTTAAATGAATACTTTTGGACTAAAAGATGTTTTCAGAAACTGAAATGGCCAATTGATATAAGGAGCAACTACTTAGTTACTTCAGGCAGGCAAAAGCACGTGGGGAAGACAGGGTTTGTGGAGCAGAGATCGTTTTGGAACTTGTTCAGGAGTTTCCATAGACTATGGTTGATGCTGATACTGTTTTTACAGGCTGCAATTATTATTGCCTGGGAGGAGACAACATACCCATGGCAGGCAATGGAAGATAGGGATGTTCAGGTTCGAGTTCTGACAGTTTTCCTTACTTGGACTGTGTTGCATTTTTTGCAGTCTTTGCTTGATACAGTGATGCAGTATGGCTTGATTTCAAGGGAGACTATTGGTTGTGGGGTTCGAATGATGTTGAAAATTGTAGTATCCGCTGCGTGGATGTATGTTCTCGGCATGTGTTACTGGAGCATTTGGAGTCAAAAGAATAGTGATGGCCAGTGGTCTGCTCAGGCTAATAGAATGATAACCAATTTTCTTATGGTGACGCTAGTGTTTGTGTTGCCTGAATTGTTCGCAGTGCCTCTGTTTATCCTCCCCTGGATAGGAGATTTTCTCGAGACTGCGAATTGGAGGATTTTTAACGTGTTATTGTGGTGGTTTCAGGATAAGAGTTTCGTAGGCAATGGATTGAAGGAGGGGTTAGTTGATAAAATCAAGTATACTTTGTTTTGGGTTGTGGTTTTAGCAACGAAATTTGCTTTCAGTTACTTTCTGCAGATTCAACCTATGATTGAGCCATCGAAAAAGTTGTTGAACCTCAAAGATGTGAATTATAAATGGCCTCAGTTCTTGAAAAATAGCAACTGGTTTGCTGTTGGGTTGCTGTGGCTTCCCCTGCTATTAATTTACCTGATGGATTTGCAGGTTTGGTACTCCATCTTTTCCACTTGTGTTGGTTCTTTAGTGGGATTGTTAGCACGTCTCGGTCAAATTCGAAACATAGGACACTTCAGGTTGAGATTTCAGTCCTTCGCAGGTGCAGTTTCATTCAATCTTATTCCGAAGGACCAACTCCCGAATGCGCAAGGGACTTTGAAGAGCAAGTTCTTGGATGCCATTTCTTGGTTGAAGATAAGACTTGGCCAGCCATATGAGAAGCTGGAGTCTAACCAGGTTGATGTAAGCAAGTTTGCTTTGATCTGGAATGAAATTATAGTGACTTTCAGAGAAGAGGATATTATATCTGATCGAGAGCTTGAGTTGTTGGAACTGCCACAGAATTCATGGAATGTGAGTGTCATTCGCTGGCCATGTTTCCTTCTTTGTAACGAGCTGCTACTCGCTATTAGCGAGGCCAAAGAATTGGCAGATGCTACTGATGAGCGTCTCCGGCACAAGATATGCAAGAATGATTACAGACGTTGTGCTGTTATAGAAGCCTACGACAGTGTCAAGCACTTGCTGCTTGAGATCATCAAGATCAATACTGAAGAGCATTCTATCATCACTGCCTTGTTTCGGGAAATTGAAGATTCGCTGCAGATTAAGATGTTCACGAAGACTTTCGACATGATTGCCCTGCCTCATTTACATGAGCAATTGGCAAAACTTCTTGAGCTGTTGAACCAGCCCGAGAAAGATATCGATCAGGTGGTGATTACCCTACAGTCTATTTATGAGATTTCAGTGCTAGATTTTTGTAAATCTAAGAGGACCAGACAACAATTGCGGGAGGATGGTTTGGCGCCTCGTAATCCAGCCGGCATGGTTGGGTTGCTTTTTCAGAATGCTGTTGAATTGCCAGATGGAAGTGATGAAACCTTCTATCGACAGATACGGCGTTTTCACACAATTGTTACCTCAAGAGATTCAATGAACATTGTTCCTAAAAATGCTGAGGCTAGACGTAGAATTGCTTTCTTCAGCAATTCCATATTCATGAACATGCCTCGTGCTCCTCCAGTTGAGAAAATGATGGCTTTTAGTATCCTCACACCTTACTACAATGAAGAAGTGCTGTACAGCAGACAAAAGCTTCAATCTCAGAATGAAGATGGGATTTCCATACTATACTATTTGCAAACAATTTATGATGATGAGTGGGAGAATTTTATAGAACGGATGCGCAGAGAAGGCATGAAAAATGAAGAAGATATATGGAGAAGCAAACTAATGGATCTTCGGCTTTGGGCATCGTATAGAGGCCAGACATTGGCTCGTACTGTTAGGGGAATGATGTACTGTTATCGAGCAATAGAGATGCTGGCTTTTCTTGATTCCGCCACGGATATGGATGTTAGCAGGGATGGCTCAAGACAACAAAATGGTGGCCGTTGGGATAGCTTCAGATCTGCACCATCTCATTCTTTCAATGGTGGATTTTCACGTTCAATGTTGAAAAGCAAAGACCATGCTCTTGCTTTGATGAAATACACATATGTGCTTGCCTGCCAGATATACAGGTCTCAAAAGGCAAAGAAGGATCGCTGGACCCGGGCTGAGGATATATTGTCTTTGATGAAAAATAACGAGGCCCTTCGAATTGCCTATGTCGATAAGGTGAGCATAGGAGAGGAGCCGGAATATTTCTCTGTGCTTGAAAAGTATGATCAGCAGTTGCAGAAGGAAGTTGAAATCTACAGGATAAAGTTGCCGGGCCCTTTTGAACTCGGAGAAGGCAAACCTGAGAATCAAAACCATGCCATCATCTTTACTCGTGGCGATGCATTGCAGACAATTGATATGAACCAGGACAACTATTTCGAGGAGGCCCTTAAGATGAGAAATCTTTTGGAAGAATTTAAGCGCTATAGCGGAATTCGAAAGCCTACTATACTGGGAGTCAGGGAACACATTTTTACTGGTCCTGTATCAACTTTAGCATGGTTTATGTCAGCTCAGGACACAAGTTTCGTCACATTAGGACAGCGTGTTATGGCAAAGGTTTTGAAGGTCAGAATGCATTATGGCCATCCAGATGTGTTTGACAGGTTTTGGTTCTTGACTCGCGGCGGCATCAGTAAAGCTTCTCGGGTGATTAACATTAATGAAGACATTTTTGCTGGCTTTAACTGCACATTGAAAGGAGGCAACATCACCTATAGCGAGTACATTCAAGTTGGCAAGGGAAGAGATTTAGGACTGAACCAAGTTTCCAAGTTCGAAGCAAAAGTTGCAAGTGGAAATGGCGAGCAAGTTCTGAGCAGAGATGTTTACAGGTTGGGGCAGAAGCTGGACTTCTTCAGGATGTTGTCGTTCTTTTATACTTCTGTAGGATTCTATTTCAGTGCATTGATGATCATTCTGGCAGTGTATGTTCTTATATGGGGGCAACTTTATTTTGCTCTAAGTGGTGTTGAGGCTGCTGCAAACGCCAATAGCATTGGTGACAAGAAAGCTGTAAATGCTATTTTGTACCAGCAATTCATCATCCAACTCGGCCTTTTCACTGCTCTTCCTTTTATAATAGAGGATTCTCTTGAAAATGGTTTCCTTCATTGTCTCTGGGAATTCATGATGTTGCAGTTTCAGCTTTCACCTATTTTCTACACCTTCTCCTTCGGAACTAAAGTTCATTTCTTTGGTCGAACTATCCTCCATGGTGGTGCCAAGTATTGGTCCACTGGGCGTGGTTTTGATGTGCAGCACACAAGTTTTGCACAGAATTTTAGACTTTATTCTCGCAGCCATTTCGTGAAGGCGATTGAGCTCGGGCTGATACTAGCAATTTATGCCCCGCACACTACTATAGCTAAGAACACATATTTCTACATAGACTTCAACATCTCTGGTTGGCTTCTGGTTGTCTCATGGCTAATGGCTCCATTTCTTTACAATCCATCTGGTTTTGACTGGTTGAAAACAGTAAATGACTTGGATGATTTTGTGAGGTGGATTTGGCACAGGGGTGCTGCTTTTGCAAAAGCTGAACAGAGCTGGGAAAAATGGTGGAACAATGAGCAAGATCATTTGAGGACAACAGGGCTTTTAGGAAAATTACTGGAGCTAGTTATAAACCTGCGTTTCTTCTTCTTCCAATACGGAATCGTCTATCATTTAGGTATCGCTAATGGCAGTACCAGCATTGCTGTTTACTTGCTGTCCTGGATCTATATTGGTGCTGCTTTGGGGATTCATTGTGGAATAGCATACGCTAAGGCGAAGTATGAAGTAGAAGAGAACATCAAGTATCGTCTCGTACAGTTTCTTGTCTTCATCTTTATCGTACTTATGCTACTAGGCCTGCATATGTTTACATCTTTTAGATTTATGGACATCTTCACCAGTCTGTTGGCTTTTGTCCCAACAGGATGGGGCATGCTGTTGATAGCTCAAGTGTTTCGCCCCATTATTCAGTCGACTGTAGTTTGGAGTTCAGTGGTTTCTTTGGCTCGCCTCTATGATTTGATGTTTGGATTGATAGTTATGGCTCCAGTGGCGTTTCTTTCATGGATGCCTGGGTTCCAGCTCATGCAGACAAGGATCCTATTCAATGAAGCATTTTGTAGAGGTCTCAGGATGTTCCAAATTGTCTCAGGAAAAAAAACTGAACTATAATGTTAATTAATATATATTATGTTGTGACTGAAATTTGCTGTTGAATGAAGCTTGTTGATGTTTAAGAGAACGTCTCTGTCTATCATCATTTGATCATATATCTATAGAGGACTGAAAGTGAGTGTTACATCATTAGAGATATTCTTTAAAATAGAGAGCATATTTTAGATAATAAAGAACATTTTAAAGAATCGTTCAATATAAATTTAAGTCCAATGTACTCTTTATATTTTACTTTTTATTTTGTTTTATCTTAAAAATATTTAATTTTAATTTTTGAATATTGTGAAAAAAAAATTTAAATAATAAAATAAGTCAATAAAAAATAAGAATATGTATAAAAAATAGAGGTGCATTAATTAACATAGAGAGTGAATTTTGGCTCTCTACATGTAGAGAGTCAAACTCACTTTCTAATTTATAATTTAGAGATGAAAAATAGATTAAAGTCCTATATTTTACAATCATTTTTTATGATAAAAAAATTTAAATAAAATAAAAAATACATTAGATGTTCGTCGTATTTATGCTGCTACGAAGTCAATAGTTTTTCATATATTATAATTTAACAACATAATTTTTTTAATTGGAGGCTTGGCCCTTAGGCGATGATACATGGCGCGAGCTGCACAATGTGGGACATTGTTTATTCATAAGGGTCCCACAATGCTAAAATGTATTTGTAAGCGTATAAAAATATATAATACATAATGGTATGTAGTATAAGGGTAATTCAGGAAGTGTCGTTAGATTTAATATTTTATAGTAAACTTTCATTCTCTTCTTTCTCTGTCAACTCCTCCGTTTCTGAGCACACAGATTCTTCGTTCCGATGAACAGGTTAAAGATCTGATATTAAACCCTAATGTAATAATCATCGTATTCAACTTTCCCTCTTCTTTAGCTATGTTATTTCTTGCTCTCTTTTGTTTTTCAAGTACCATGCAACGCTTAAGTCACCAGCTTTAATGCCCCTAGTTTGATTTTGTTTCTTTCTTTTTTCTGTTTCTTTAAAATATGCCTCTAATTTGGGGTTTTTTATACCCAACTTCAAATGGGTTTCCATAAAATTACCTTAATTTGTTTCTGTGTTTGATTATTTAGATTTATGTTCTTGAAGCGAAGTGCAGCTTTTGTTTTGGTTCTCTTTATCGTGGATTTGGGTTTTTGGTTTCTAATGAGGAATAATTGGGAGGACCCTTTTGAGAATGGGTTAATGTTAATGGTGCCAAATATGGGAAGAATTTGTTGTTTCCAGTTTCGGGTAGATGTGCACTATTCTATTACTAAAGGGAAGTTTCTGGAGGGAATTTCCATGTTCAAAGGTTAGTAATCATTATTGTTAGCTAATATTCTCCATATTTTTGCTCCTTTCCCATTTATGGAAGATTTTTTTTTCCTTCTCTGCCAATAGCTTTCTGTTCTATTATTTAAAATAGTACAATTTCTATTTTTTTCTTACAGTAGTCGTTTTTTTTAGGGCCATATTGCAATATGGACCAGGATTTATAACACCTGTGGAGAAAAAAACGTTAGTCTCGCTGGGATTGAATTAGTCTCACTGGGATTGAAAAAACTGCTGGAAAGAGAAGATGCTACTGTCACAAGCAAATTGATGAAACAAAACGGCTCTTTGTTTTATTCATATATTATGATTGTGTTGTTGAATCTTCTTTCATCTTTTTGTTTTCCAATATATTGTAGCACAGACGATTCTCAAGTGGGTTATTGTTTTTACTCTTTCATTTTCATCAATGGAAACCCTTTAGAGAAGGCAGCTAAGTGTTGTTATTTTATTTATTATTTAGCAAGGTCTTATTTTTTATTAATAAAATCACAAAATAACTCCCTCATTTCCTTTTCACCTATGAAAAATGAAAGTTTTGTAGAAAAAATCTAAAGAAGTGATCTTTTTGGTCTTCTTGATAACAAATTTTTTTTAGTCAAAATAAAATTTTTATTCATTAAAATATTACTTAAGTTTTTATTTTTTTAATTATAATAAATAAACTTTTACTTGTATTTTTATTTTTAGATAAATAATATAAGTTCATTACTTAAATAATATATGTTAATAAAATAAAACATGTTGGATTATTACTTAAATAATGCATGTTCATTAACATTCACATGTATGTTCATTAACATTCACCTGCATGTTCATTGAACCTGTAAATGAATATCAATGAATTTGCAGTTTTCACCTACATCTTCAGTGACCTTCACCTGTAAATACATTCACCTTCACCTAGAGGTTCATTCACATTCACTTACAAGTTCACTTTCAATCTCATTAAAAAAAATAAAAACTATTTTTTATTTATCAAAAAATTATTTTTCTTTTTATTTTGTTAATTACAATGGTTGAATTTAAATTTTTTATTCATGATTTTAGTCAAAATAAAATTTTTATTCATTAAAAAATTATTTAATTTTTTTTAATTATAATAAATAGAGTTTTACTTGTATTTTTATTTTAGTTAAATATTGTAGGTTCATTACTTAAATAATGTAGATTCATAAAATAAAACATATACATTCATTTGATAGAAAACTAAACAAATGAAATTCACAAATAATGTATAAAAATTATGATAAACCTCCATTTAATAACAAATGAATCTTTACCTTACAACTAATGAATTTATATACACAAACTAATGAATTTATATACACAAACTAATGAATTTAAAGTTATAACTAACACAAAATGTACAAAACCTGTAGAGTGAATTTATTTATTCAGTTTAAGAATCAAAAAGAAAAATTCTCCTTGGTGTTGCTTGTAAACTTTTACTTGTATTTTTATTTGTACTTTTTATTTTTAGATTAATAATATAAGTTCATTACTTAAATAATATATGTTAATAAGATAAAACATGCCGAGTTATTACTTTAATAATACTTGTTCATTAAAATTCACCTGTATATTCATTAACATTCACCTGCATGTTCATTAACATTCACCTGCATGTTCATTGAACTTATAAGTGAAGATTAATGAATTTGCAGTTTTTACTTACATGTTCAGTAACCTTCACCTATAAATTCATTCACTTTCACTTGTTAGTTCATTCATCTTCACTTGCAGGTTCACTTTCAATCTCATTAAAAAAATAAAAATTATTTTTTATTTATCAAAAAATTATTTTTCTTTTTATTTTATTAATTACAATGGTTGAATTTAATTTTTTATTCATGATTTTAGTCAAAATAAAATTTTTATTCATTAAAAAATTATTTAATTTTTTATTTTTTTAATTATAATAAATTGAGTTTTACTTGTATTTTTATTTTAGTTAAATATTGTAGATTCATTACTTAAATAGTGTAGATTCATAAAATAAAACATATAGATTCATTTGATAGAAAACTAAACAAATGAAATTCACAAATAATGTATAAAAATTATAACACCCCCTCCATTTAATAACAAATGAATCTTTACCTTACAACTAATGAATTTATAAACACAAACTAATGAATTTAAAGTTATAACTAACATAAAATGTCCAAAATCTGTATAGTGAATTAATTTATTTAGTTTAAGAATGAAAAAGAAAAATTCTCCTTGGTGTTTCTTGTAAACTTTTACTTGTATTTTTTATTTTTAGATAAATAATATAAGTTCATTACTTAAATAATATATGTAAATAAGATAAAACATGTCGGGTTATTACTTAAATAATGCATGTTTATTAACATTCACAGGTATGTTCATTAACATTCACATGTATATTCATTAACATTCACCTGCATGTTCATTGAACCTGTAAGTGAAGATCAATGAATTTGCAGTTTTCACCTATATGTTCAGTAACCTTCACCTGTAGGTTCATTCACCTTTACCTGTAGGTTCATTCACCTTCACTTACAGGTTCACTTTCAATCTCATTAAAAAAATAAAAACTATTTGTTATTTATCAAAAAATTATTTTTCTTTTTATTTTATTAATTACAAGGGTTAAATTTAATTTTTTTTATTCATGATTTTAGTCAAAATAAAATTTTTATTCATTAAAAAATTATTTAATTTTTTATTTTTTTAATTATAATAAATAGAGTTTTACTTGTATTTTTATTTTAGTTAAATATTGTAGATTCATTA
>CATIWM010381405.1:0-10447 GCA_949671775.1 Mallotus repandus
TGTTCGTACTGCAGATGTGTTTAATGTGAAGCATCTCATTCCTTTCACTGGTGATTCTTCGGATGATGATGTTGTGCCAAATTCGTGGTCGAATTTTCTGTCACCAGGGGAGAATGATGTGGTCCAAGAGCAAGCTTTGGATTTCTTAGACAAGTTGGACAGGCAGTGGCAATTTCATAATTAAAGTGAAGTTCTGAGTGTCGGATTTTAGCGATTTCGGTGGCTAATTTGGGTGGAATTGGGCCACTGATTCAAAGTCACAAGATTTTCTTGTGATGCCCTATGGATTTTGGCCAAATTCGCTTGTTTGGGCCTCAGAATTGATGTTTTTCTATTTTAGTAATTTTACCTATTTTTATTAGGAGTTTATTTAGGGTTTACTTTTGGTATATAAGCTTATTTTACACCTTGTTTTGGACGGCTTTTGATTTCTAATAATATTTTAGACTTTGTTTTTCCCAAATTTCCTAGAATTTGATAGAATCAATAGGAGTTTGAAGGTTGTGAATTGGTATTCCTTAGGGGGGGTACTCCTAATTATCTACCTTTCGCTACATCAGCTTACCGAGGGGGGGTACTCCTAGAGGAACTGACAGAGCCAACCTTGGAAGCCAGCTAGAATATGCTAATCATTAAAGCGACTGATTGGATGAAGCCCATTATTGAGTGGTTAGACTCTGGTGTACTCCCAGTGGATGAAATAGAGGCAAAAAAAGTACAGAGAATTGCATCAACATATGCTATTGATGGGGATATTCTTTATAAAAGATCAGTAACATATCCCTGGTAGAGGTGCATCATGAAGGAGGAAGGAGATTGTGTGTTGAGGGAAATCCAAGAGAGGATCGGAGGAGCCCACGAAGCATCGGGTATGGTGGTTTGAAAAGCATTGCTGCAAGGCTATTGTTGGCCAACCGTGCAGGTAGACACCAAGGAGTTGGTGGGAAAATGTGAAAAATATTAGTATCACGAAAAGTATAACCACCTACCACCAGCACAGCAACAACCATTGGGTGTGGTTTAGCCATTTGCACATTGGGGGATGGATGTTCTTGGTCCATTTCCTCTAGCAAAAGGGCAGAAGAAGTTCTTGATTGTCCCCATAGATCATTTTACCAAATGGGTAGAGGCAAAACCTGTTGGTCGATCACCTAAGCAAAGATAACAAGCTTTTTATGGAAGAATGTAGCGTGTAGATTTGGGATACCCAAGAGGCTGGTAACAGACGATGGGAGACAGTTTGACCGCAAAGAGTTTAAAGAATTTTTCCAAGGCCTTCACATTAACTTACCCTTCACTTTAGTGGCGCACCCCCAAACCAACGGGATGACAGAGGTGACAAACTGAACCTTGCTGTAGGGTATCAAGAAGAGGTTGGATCAGGCTAAGGGAGAATGGGCTGATGAGCTATATAGTGTCTTATGATCCTGTCATACAACACCGAGGGAGAGCACATGAGAAACCCCTTTCAAATTGGCATACGACACAAAGGTAGTGGTACCAATGGAGATAAGCATTCCCAACTACCGAATCATTACAAACAATAAAGAGGGCAATCATGAAGCTCTCCGCATGAACCTTGACTTACTGGAAGAAATAAGGGAGGCAACAGAGATTAATATGGTAGCATGTAAGCAGAAGATGGGTTGTTTCTATAATAAAAGAGTTAAAGAAAGACGTTTCCTCCTAAGAGACCTGGTACTGATCCGTACAGATATCACCAAGGAAAATGCTGAAGTTGGGAAGCTAGAGCCAAACTGGCAAGGACCACACAAAGTAGCTAAAGCTCTGGGACCAGCCACCTACAAGCTGGATGAAACCAATTGCAAACACCTACCCAGAACCTGGAATGCTTTAAATTTGAAAAAATACTATAAATGAGGTAGCAGAGCCATACTTATCCCTTTTTGATATGTTTTTATGTTATCTTTTATGTTTGGAAGAAACTATCTCAATGAAATACAATGAAAAGAAGGCATAATGCCATTTGCTACACTTATGAGTTCACTAAAACTAGACGGATCCCTTAGAGCGACGCATTGCTTAAGAGGAGTTCCTTATAAACGGACCCTTTGGAGCGATGCATTGCCTGAGATGAGTTCTTTATGAATAGAACCCTTAGAGCGACGCATCGCCTAAGAGGAGTTCTCTCACAAAATGAACCCCTCAGAAGAATGCATAATTTGAGAGGAGTTTTCCCTTTATAGTACCGATTCACCCGAGAGGAACCTACTAACAGGACCTTCATAATTTAACAATGTATCTTATTCAGCCCATGGGTGTAACGAACCTAAGTGGAGCTAAGCCAATACCAAACCGTAGAAAAATACATGACTAGTCATTCTAAAATCGTAACAATGGATCATCTGCTAAAAATTCAAATCAGTCACAAATCACATTCAAAATAAACCGATGAATCAAGTAAACGACGCACCTACAAGAATAATATATCATCTGTATGAATCCTAATATCATATCACTGAATCAAAGCATTAATGCAAACAAGTATAAAAAGTGCTAAAACAACAATGCTATTAAAACGCCAAAATAAAGATAATCATTCACATGCCAAAAAAAGAAGTAAAATAATATCCTTACACCTCCACCCTTGTGGAGTTAGAAATTTTAAAATATTAATTGTTCATACTCGCATACCAGGCGAGGAAAGCCTACTGCAAATGTTCATGATAACGGAAAGGGAAATCAATACAGTTCCAAGCCATAAATCCACGAACGGTCCACTTCCAGGAAGTGTCTCTCCAGTTCCTTAACGAATTATTTCTTTGCATCCACATACAAGGCCTCAGATTTTCCTACAATCCTATCAAAATTAGCCTCTAACTTCGTCACAGCTGCTTTGGAATCCTGGAGAGAGCATTTAAGTGATACCCTGTTTGACTCTAAGTTCTTATTCTTCTCTATTAGCGAATGATTATGTCCCTCCAGTGCTTCAACCTATGATTCTAGGAGTGATACATAATTTTGATTTGCCAGAGTGATCCCCTTAATCTCCTTAGCATGCTGTTCCTTCAGAAGAGCGGCTCCTCTTCCAGCTTCGCGATTCGCGTACAGTGGGAGGCAATGTTCTTACGAAGCGCTATCTGACTTTTGTCCACATTAAGGGACAATTCCATTTGCTTAAAAAGAAGAGAGAAAGAGGGAGGCTAAGCTAAAAGTAAAAAAAAATAACAAAACAGAGCCAACAGTTACATGGGATATCACAGGACGAACCCATGTACCTAAATTGTAGCAAGTCATTGATGGTGCCCAAGATCAATGTCAAGCTTCACAAAACTTTGCAAGTCTTCGTCATTATGAAGGAGGCATATCCGCACCAAATCATCACTAATGCTAGGAAATGCACTGAGTAGGTGCCAAACTTTTTGTGTTTTTTAGCACTGAGCTCCTTTATCACTTGGGTTACTAGCTCATCTAGATCTGCTCTAGACGAACCCTTTTGACATACCCCAGGCGGCACAAATCCTGAGCGAAGGTGTTTGCTGGGAGGTGCATCCTTTGAAGGAGAATCTAGTATCACCATCTCAGAAGAGTTACAAAGCAATTCAACATTCTCTTTAGCACCATGGGTGGAAGACTTAACTCTCTTAACTTCTGAGTCCTGGGCAGGTAGGATCAATTCTGGAGTAGAAGGTCCTTTAAGCAAATCCTTCAAGGATTTTCCTACACACCAAATAAAATGATGTTAGAACCAGAATATAAGTAAAGATAAATCAAAATAACATATCCACAGACCCTTCAAGCGATGAATTATCCGCCCACAGTTAAAACGTTCTCTTTTGGTGTGAGATTGTAACATTTTAAGCTTATTTTCTTCCTCATCTGTCAGCTTAATTTTCCCATCACCTTTAAAAGTGTCATCAACCCATATTCGGGGGAAATAGCCCCATCCGTCCAGTTTGGTCACCACGAAAAAGTTCTTGAGCTATGACTTCCTGACCTTGGGGAGCCTCGTGAATAAGGCCCTATTAGGACGACCAGACAGATGCCAATACTGGCTCTTTTTACTAAACATGAACAGGTACTGCAAAAGGTTCAAGTCTGGTTCAATGCAAACCTATTCACACATTAGGATGAAGCAGGTCAGAAACATCCAGCTGTTAGGAGTGACTTGACTCATGCAAACTCTGTACATCATAAGGAAAGCCACCACAAAAGGATGTAGAGGAAATCGGAGCCCGGCCTGGGGAAAATCTTCATAAATCACCATGTGCTTGTCTTCTAACACAAAATTGCCCCGACATCCTTTAGGAATGAAAAGTTCGTATTCCTTTGGAATATAATGCTCCTCTTTCAGCTCAGCCAACCGACTCAACGGAATGTTAGAATGAACTAAATCCACTAAAGAAACCTCTGATACTTCCTGATTCACACATCCATTATTATCATCTCTAGAGGGAGTGCCACCCCTGCGACAAAAATGACGTGACAACACCTGGCCCTGAGTAGCATAGGACACATTAGAGTAGGAGTCGCCAAGGGTTGATCCCCCTGCCACCTCCATAGATTTTTTGGCGATATGTACACCGGAATTACTTACCATAGTAAAGGCAAACATACCATGCAAAAATAAACACAAGCAAAATATAATAACAACAAGAACACTAAATAACAATATCAATAAAGATAAGAGGCAAAAGTAACAACAAATAAAAAATGGAGAGGATGCTAGTGGCAACCATTAGCGTCAGTGACATAAACTCATTCACTGGAATCATCAACAAAAGAAATAACACCAAGCAAAAAAAAAGAAGAAGGAAGAGATAAACAGAAAGTAAAGAAAAAAAACAGGAAAGACGATTCCTTTTCTAAACGCTATGGGTGTTCGGTGAAGTAGCAAAAATAAAAAGGGCAGGTGAAGACATAAACATGAACGACAGCGACATGCAGTGCAAATAAAAAACATGGTAGGTTTCCAGTAAAGAAAAAGGTGAAGCAACAGAAGAAAAGGGCTTACCCTAGGAGCAAGAAGAAATGAAGGTGAAAAGAAAAAGGAGTTGGTAAAAATTAATTAGCTTCATCATAAGACCTATTTAATGACGCAAGCCATAAATGACCAAATTTTAAAAAATGCAAAAAAGGGGGAGGTGGTAGCTGAAAGGATGCGACGACAGGACAGTTAACGTAAGCCAAAAACCACTCTTCGGGTTATGCATGACACGTGCCATGAAAAGATAAACTGAAACAATATTTCAATAGGATGCACCTAGCAGACACTTTGACAGAAGGTTGAACATAAATGATCAACACTTTGGGGGGAACCCTGATACCAAAAAGAATTTGGCCCACAGAAATAGAGCCCGGTGGGCCTAGAGAAACCATGAGGCCCAAATTCTTAATCTTGTTCTTCTTATTCATTCCTCTTCATCTGCACATAGGGATAAGAGAAAGAGAAAAAATTGTTAGGCATTGATAATGATAGGAAACAAATACAAATAGAAGACCAACCAGAGGCGAACATGTTGGTATGGCAAAAGGAAAGATAGTACAACCAATTCTAGGGCAATGCTTAAAACAATCATGTTGCCAGCATCAGGTACCTACAGACTTCCACGCCAACAAGGGTGGCGCCCTCTATTGTACGTCACAACCTCGCCAGCTCATCCAATGCTGGCTAGCACAAATGTGTAAGGCCTAAGAATGAAAGCGCAAGACACGTGAACAGTACCCTTATTCACTCTCAAAGTGACACTTGGACTAGTAAGCTAGTATATATACTCCATACATAGAAATGTAAAAAAGGTAACCAAAAAACCTACTAAAACCCTAGTCCTTTCATTACTCCCCATCTTCTCCTTTCTGACTTGGCCGTCAGAGTGAGCTTGCTGGGGACCCCGCCCGGCGAACTCTCTCACCAACTTCTATTTTGTAGGCACACTTCATACCTGGAAATGGACTGGAAGTATCAATTCTCTACTGCCTAATTTTCACTATTACCTTTGAATATGGCTGAGGCACTTGTTTCTGCAGTGTTGGAAGTGATGGCTTTGAACATTAATCACGTGATACAAAAAAAGTATAGGCTTAGCACCGTGGGAGTGGAAAGAGAAGTTAAAATGCTTAAAATCAATCTTAAGGCAATTAAAGCTCTTCTCATTGATGCAAACAGAAAGGAAATAAAGCAGAAAACCATTAAGCTTTGGTTAGCCAAGCTCAAAGCCATATCCTATGACATTGATGACGTGCTGGATGACTGTAGCTCAGCAATCTTGAAATTATAAATTGATGGAGATGGTTGTGCTTCCAAGCTTATGAAGAAGGTATTCCCCGGCATACTATCAACTTTTTTTTCTTTCCGCCATGTCTACTTTCACCGTGGTATTGCTATAAAAATAAAAGAGCTAAATGAAAGGCTAGATGTTATTGCAGAGGAGAAAGACAAGTACGACCTTTCTTTGATTCTGGGTAGTGAAGAAATTGGGTGAATTATAGCAACCTCTTTTTCGGGATCTTTCAATTAATTATAAGGGGACTTATTTTGAGTTTCTACCATTTGGTGCTGGAAGAAGGATGTGTCCGGGAATGTTGTTCGGCATCACTAATGTTGAGTTTTAACTTCACAGCTGATGTACCATTTTTTAAGAACAATTCTTCAGCATTTTTGAAAAACAATTATGTTCACCTACAACTACCATAGTGGATTGATTCTTTATCATTTCAAGACTATAACCCCTTTAACTATGTAATAGAAAGATAATAATATAAATGCATAAAAAGATATAATAGATGGACATACAAGAAAAGGAAAGAGACTTGGATTTGCAGTACTCAAAGAGCTTACTAGTAAAAGAGAAAATGATAGGAGCGACATCAGCATCAGAACTTCAAGCTCTTCAGCTTTCTTGAAAAGTCCTCTTCTCCGTTTAGAGAAGGTAACTTGTCTAGCAGCAACATTATCAATCTTCTTGATTTGAATCTTTTCTCTAGCCACAATAACAACAGTAACAAATCTCTTTTTTTTTTGCTAAAAAAAGAAATAAGAAAAGTTGTAGTTTCTATTGAATCTTCTTCTTCTTTCAGTTAGTTTTTTTTTCGTTCTTTTTGGGTGGTGGGGAGCTAGAACAAAGAATAAACCAGCATATAAACAAAAAGGTTGCATTAAATATGTGGTTGTGTTATATTTATGTGTGTACTGCAACTCCTTAACGCAACCTTTAATGCAAATGAACTAAAAGGTGAGGAAAAAAAGTAAAGAGAAGAACAAGGTTATGTGTGGGACTCATATTTTTTTGTTGCAAAATAAAATAATGGATTGTATAAACATTGTTTATTTTCAGTTAGAGTGAGTGGCTTAAATCACAACTTTTTAACTTTTTTGTGCTTAATTGGTTCTAAAAAAAAATAGAGGGCACATGTGAACTTCACTATACACACACAAAAGAGTGAGGGTACAGATAAAATTATAAAAAAATCTTCTCTTATTATTATTTAAAAATGGAATAATTTAGTCATTCAATAATAAAAGTAAAATTAAATTAATTAAAATATAATTTTAATTTGATTGAAAGTCTATTTTTTATTTTAATTAGGTTAAATTCTATTTTATCTCTAATAAAAATAAAATAAATTAAAATATAATTCTAATTTAATTGAAATTATTTTTCCTATTTTGATTAGGTTATCTTCTATTTTATTTCTAATAAAATAAAATTAATTAAAATATTTTCCTATTCATATTAGGTAAACTTCTATTTTATCTCTAATAAAAATGAAATTAATTAACATATAATTCTAATTCAATTGAAAGTATATTCCTAATTTAATTATATTAATTCTATTTTATCTCTAACAAAATTAAATTAATTAAAATTTGATAGTATTTTATTAAAATATATATTTTTTCTATTTTAATTAGGTCAACTTATGTTGTATCTAATATAAATCAAATTAGATAACATAATTTTATAAGTCTTATAAAATTAAATTAAATAATTAAAATCAAAATTAATAAATTTTATGAAATAAGTAAAGAATTATAATTGTAGTTAACTAAAATTTTTATTGTCTTTTATCTATATTTATATTTTAAAAAATAAAGCATATAATTTATTTGAAAGTATATTCTTTATAAGAGAATTAGTATAATTATCGATTTTAGATATTTTTATAAAATTTAACAAAAAAGAGTTAAAATTAAATTAATTAATATTTATCATTTGATTATTAATTGAACTTAAAAAAATTGCATGAAATTAATTTTGAGTACATAAAAGTATTAATATTAAAAATATTAAAGAAATAAAATATCATAGATTAAATAAAAAATTTACTAAAATTGTAAGAAATTACAAGTTTAATGGAGTTGTAATATTTAAATTGTTATATAAACAAAATCTAACTTTTATTATTTTTAAATTTTTTATTAAAAATAACTAATAAATTTTATTATGTTATGTTAATTATTATTATAATATATTTTTTTTATCAAATTAATTCTAGAGTTAAGAAAAATTGATTATAAAAAGTATTGAAGAAATATCATTGTGGACACCCTCGGTTTGATCGGCTCGTAACGAAAATCCGATGATGAGATAGTCTGAATATGAATGCAAGAGGACCCGAAACCTTCTCTAGTATGGACTCGAAAGCCCAAAACCCTAGAACCAAGCCTAAAATACCAAGCCAAAACTCAAAACACCAACTCCAAGCCCAAGATGTCAGAACCAAGCCCATTAGCCCTTCAATTCAGTGGCCAGGCCCAGGCCCGGGCTGAAGAGGCAACGCCTTGAGCATTAGTGAGCCGACTCCTCACCAAAGAGGCGGCGCCTCTTCATACCTACGCTCTGCAGCATTAAATGATATTTATTACAGTATTTAACACAAAAATGGACCCAACTTTCTCTTCTCTGCAAATTTGTGCGTGAAAAGAAGACTTTTAAAGCAAAAAACTGAGAAAAAAAGGAGGGAAAATGATGAGAAATACTGAGTGGAGAGTTAGCCTTGGGTTTGGGAAAAGAAGAAGAGGAGGTGGTAGAGGATCTAAAAAGAGGTGTGGCGCTGATATTTTAGGAGAGGTTGGCCATTTTCAGAAAGAAAAAAAAAAGAGTAAAAGGTTCTTAAAGGAAAAGGAAGGGAAAAGTAAGAAAGAAAAGAGAGAAGTAGGAGAAAAAGTAGAGTTTTCTAGCTTGAGGAGTCCATTTCTTTGAAGGAGTAGGGAGTCCTTGCATTCAAAAACATCTGAACAATCAAGACAAGCTCTGAAGGCTAAGTTAGGAGCTCCTAATTTGATCAAATTAGTGAGAATTCCTTTTTTTTAAGTTTTAAGTCTTTAATTTTATTTAAAGGTTCATTTTCTTTATTTTAATGCTTGTTATTGTGTTTATTACTTATTTGATTTTATGTTGAATGCCTGAACATGTGAAATACCAAATTTTTGTTGCAAATTCGAGTACATTTGCATGAATATTGAAGTTGCTTAGAATTTAAGAAACATGTAGATTTCTATGTTCTTATTGAAGTGAAGATGCCTCCCCACCAAAGTCTGGTGTGAGTCTGTGTTGTTTTCAGTATCTTTTTGGTTTATTTTTGGTTTTTGATACTTTTTTACTGATTTGTATCTTTAATATTGCATGTGATTGCCATAATATTAGGTTTGATTGAGTAATTAATTCGTGTATAGATAAATATCCATGTCTATTTTATGCAAATTTAATTCAATTTCTTTGTAAATTAAACTGTTTATTTTGAGAAAGAACTAACCTTTGTTTATTGTAGGGATTTTTTTCACTTATTTTCTAATGACTAAGTAATTAGTGAATTAATTAGTTCTTGAGAGGTTTTATTTGAATTCAGTATCGTTTTAATTATAAAAATTATTGTAATCCGTAATCCATTCCCCATTTATTTTGAATGAATGTTTGTAAACTTATTCTCATTGTTTGTAATAAGTGTTGAGGTAATAAGCATGAAACGGGAATAATGTGCAAACTCAGACTAAATTGTAAAATTGAAAACGTTCGCAACTCACAATAACAATAAAATAATTTAATAATCAAAGATAATAAAATACAAAACACATATGAAGGCCAACCGCAGGGTTGGGTGGGCATTCAAAAACCCATACCCAATTTTCAAACTCGATCTCTGATGACGGCTTCTGGGAACCTCCGTGGAATCCAATTGCTGTATAGTGTGTCTCGAATTTCATACAGGTGGCGACTTCATCTCCAATTTGGGCCCCAAACCCATTTTTTATTTCGTAGTGGACCTTGAGCCCACACAGTTTCGTAGTTGTCAAACACTTGGGCGCGCGCTAAACCTCGCTGCCTACAGTGGTGATGTCACATCCGTACCCTAACTCTAAGTAAATTTGCATTCATTATACATTGCATTTACATACATGTTGATAGAATTTAAGTATAAGCTAGTAATTGTAGTCAAGTTAGTGCATCAGATTAACCGTGATTTGTATTCGATCAAAGAGTGAGAA
>CATIWM010381412.1:0-11540 GCA_949671775.1 Mallotus repandus
TTGATCGAATACAAATCACGGTTAATCCGATGCACTAACTTGACTACAATTACTAGCTTATACTTAAATTCTATCAACATGTATGTAAATGCAATGTATAATGAATGCAAATTTACTTAGAGTTAGGGTACGGATGTGACAGGCTTGGGTTTATTTTTAGGTTCAGATAAAATTTTAGGTATTTGGGTTTGAGTGTTTTGGGCTTATATAGGGGTTTTGGGCTTTCGAGACCATTCTAGAAAAGGTTTCGAGTTTTCTTGCATTCAAAATTCATTATATCTCATCACTGGACTTTCGTTGAGGGCCGATCAAACCGAGTGTGTCTACATATATCTAAAACGTTAAATAAGCAGAATAAAGTCAAAAGAATAATTACCAGTTGGACTCCATTGCATCATTTAATGTAATCCTTCTTCGCTATGGACTTGTAGGTAGGGGGGAGCAAAAACCGACCGAACTGCCTAAATCGAACCAGATCAAGCCAAAATTCAAGGTCGACTCAGTAACCGGTATTAGGTAAGTGGCGATTCGGTTCAGGTTGTATAAAAAATTGATTATCGGCTCGATTTAGGTTTAAAATTAATCGAACCAAGTCGAAATCCAAAGTACTGTTACATAAGGCATAAAACGATGTCGTTTTATTCCTAACCCTAACCCTAAAAAATATTTTCCATATATATACATTTTATTCCCCCTAGCCCTCTCATTTCTTGTTGCCCCTCTATCTCTCTGCGTCTCTCGAACTTTCCATTCCTCTCTTCTATCTTCTAACCCTAGACTTTTTGTAACCCTAACCCTTTATCTCGCCGGCGTTTATTTTTGTTCTCCGGTCTAGCTTTGCCTCTTCCCTTTCTTTAAAATGAACCTCTTCGTTGTTTGTGTTCTATTTCTCAATTTTTCATCTTTACATTGTCTCTTTCATCTATAATCTACATATTTCATTGTTTCCTTGCAATCTCTTTGGCTCAGTGTTTGTTTTCTTCAAAAAAATAATCTTTCGTTGCTTTGTTGTTTTTTTTACTGTCAATGTTCAAAACTAAACATTGACAGTGATGAAATTGACATGTAATGGCCTTTTATAGCCGGATCAACGAGATTTGGTACCGGATCTACTAGATATTATAATGCTTTTCTTAGATCTAAAGGTTTTTTAAAATTTTGGGTAATTTTTTGGCCTTATATCATTAGAGTTTGATGGATTTTATGTTTGTTCGTTTATTTGTTGCATGTTATCCTAATGTAATTGACTATTTTGGTTGGATCTCTAAAGTTTTTTTTCGATCTCTTTGAGAGATCTTAATGGTGGAAGCCCCAAAAGTGTAGATCTGACCATCGGTTGATCTTTTTGGTGGAAGTTGCTTAATTTCAACAATAATCTAGTTAAAGAAACATATAAACACTCATCATTAAAAAGGAAAAACTTTTAATATTTTGTCTAAGTGTTTAAATTTTCTGTTGATATTTTTTTTTACTTTGATTTTTGAAAATATAATGTTTACTTTATGTGTAGTTATTTTTATTATTTCTTAATTTGCTTTTTAATAAAAATATAATATTTACTTTCTCCGTAAATAATTTTATTTAAAATTTAGTAAAAAATATCTTTAATTGAAAATATAATTTTTGCTTTTAGTGTAACTAATTTTATTGTTTATTTTGTTAAAAAATTTCTTTAATTTAAAATATAATTTTTGGTTTCTAACTAATTTATTTGTTTATTTTTTTTAAAAAATTCTTGAATTTAAAATATAATTTTTGCTTTCTGTGTAACTAATTTTATTGTTAATTTTTTTTAAAATTTCTTTAATTGAAAATATAATTTTTGCTTTCTTGCTAACTACTTTTATTATTTATTTTTTTGGCCTTATTTATTGAATATATAATGTTTGCTTTCTGTTTGATTATTTTTTTGAAATAATTGTTGGTAACATTGCTTTTATTGAATCATTTGAGTGCTTGCTTTTATTGATGAACAAAGATTACCGCGTGCTTTAATTGAATCATTATATTATTATTGGTTGTTCTCCTCTTTAGCTCTGAATCATTTTGTCTTCTTCTATTTTGATTGCATGTATATTAAGAAGATGGAAACTGAAGCAGGAGATGCCTGTGGCACTCAACCTGGTACTGGTGGTGGGGCTGAGATACTAATTCCTGCAGAGGTGGAAGCCCCAAAGCAACCAGAAGTTGCTAAAAATGAAAAAAAGAGAAAGGACATTGACAACAGAAGCAAGGTGTGGGAGCACTTCGAGAATATCATTAAGAAAGGGAAGTTGGTCTAAGATACTTAGTAGATGGGCAGTCAGTCAAGATTGTTATAATGCATATGTGGAAGTAAAGCTTAAATTGAAAAATGTTTTCATGCATCACTGCCAAAGTCAAATAGTCAACATCGCAACTGACTCTTGGACTTCAATTCAATGCATAAACTACATGTGCATAACTGCTCATTATATTGATTCAGAGTGGAAACTGAACAAAAAAATTATTTCATTTATCCCTATTATATTGCATAGGGGTGAGTATATTGCAAAAAGTTTAGAAAATTGTCTTCTAGATTTGGTGTCAAGCATATTTTCAGAGTGACAGTAGACAATGTATCTTCAAATGACACCGCACTTGGTGTTTTTAAGAAAAAATTAATGTCTTGGGGCACATCTGTTGTCAAAATCAAATATGTCCACATGAGATGCATCACACACATCCTTAATTTAGTTGTGTCTGATGGGTTGAAAGAAGCTGGTAATTCTATTAAAAGGGTTAGAGAGGCTGTGAGATATATTAGAAATTCACTTACTAGGTTACACAAATTTAAGGAAGTAGCTAACTTAATTAGTTGTGAATCAAACTGCTCATTGTCTCTAGATGTGCCCATTAGGTGGAATTCAACCTATGTCATGTTAAAAATTGCTTGCTTATTTAACAAAGTCTTGGAAAAATATTAGGAATGTGAGCGTGCATTTAGAGCTGACTTAGGTGATGATGTACCTGATTTTATGGACTAGTTGCATGTCAAGCAACTTGTTGATTTTTTGCAAAATAATTTTGAAATGACACTGAGAATTTCTAGTTCTCAATATGTTACTGCAAACTCTTTTTTCTCTGAAATTTCTAATCTTTTTAGTATTTTACATGAGTGGCAAAGTTCTTCTATTGCTAGTAAAAGATCAAAGACCTTTTCTATGAAAGCCAAATTCGATAAGTACTGGGGGGATCCTCAAAAGATTAATTTGTTGATTTTCATTGCAAATGTGCTTGATCCTCAATACAAGCTTGAATTCTTAGAGTATTCTCTGAATCAGATTTATAGGGATTCTGTGGGTGGAAGCCTTTACTCTAATGTTAAATTTGCCTTGTATGAACTATTTGATGATTACTTTGCTTCTTGCAAGCATCCTTCTCAATCTTCTCAATCTTCTTCACTATCTAGACAGTCAATTGATGCCTCTGAAACTACTTCTTCTAAATACGAAAAATTAATTTCCTTGCTAAAACAAGGATTTAAGAAGCATAAGATGGCACTTGGAATTGGTGGGAGCAAAAAAACTGAGTTGGATATATATCTTTCTGAGTCTGTCATTGAGAAGGATAGCTCATTCGACATTCTAAGATGGTGGCAGCTCAATTCTGAGAGATTTCCTATTCTATCTACTATAGCATGAGATGTGTTAGCTCTGCCAATATCTACAGTTGCATCTGAATATGCTTTTAGCAAATCTGGGAGGGTGTTTAACTGCTTTAGATCTTCTTTGACTCTCAAAGTTGTAGAAGTTTAATATGTTCTTAAGACTGGATGAGAATTTCTAATACTCCAGCCTCAATTGAAGAGTCCTTAGAGGAAATTGAGAAGTATGAGAAAGGTACTTTACTGTAAATTGTTAAGATTTGTGATTATTCAATTTTTTTTAATTCTACTTCTAATGAGTTTTTTTATTTAATACTTTTATTTTTTTATTAGCAAAGTTACCTCCAGTTGGTATGGGCCCATCAATGGGATCATCAAGTGCCAATTAACTGCTGAAATTTCAGTAAATTTTAATTAGCATTTATAACTACTTTAACTGTTGTCTTCAGTGAATCTGTGATTTGTGATTGCTTTACCTGTGATCTATAAAGTGCCAATAAACTGATAAATTGCTCTGCCTACCAGTGATCTGTGCTATTTGACCAACACTAGAGTGGCTCGACTTCAGTTGCCAGTGTTATTGTTTAATGAGTTTCAACTTATTGAATTGCAACACTGAAGTGGCTGACCTTCAGCTGCCATTGTTGTTGCATGGGTTTAACCTTATTGAACAGCGAAATTGATGTGGCTGAGGCTCAGTTGCCAGTGTTTAATTACTTGAAAGGGCTATGATGGTGCTTCCACCTAGAAGCTGAAAAGTAAACGTGCTTGCTTTAATTTCTTGGTAGCATGTATTTTGTTGCCAGAAATAATGGCTACATTTTTACAATGAATTATAACACAACCTATATTAGCCCACTTTGTATTCATTTATGTCTTATACCTCAGCTTACTTTGCATTTCATTTCTTTCATTCCTGCTTCTACTTATGTTTTTGCTTGGTTGCATTTATATGATTATTGCTGGGCCATGATGAAGCTTCCACCTAAGTTTTTATACATATTGTATGAATGTGTTTGTTGATTTTTCTTAGGTAACATGTCTTTGTTGCCAGAACTTCTAGCGCCACTTGGACATGACTTGAAAACTTTTCATAGCTGAGCCCTTTTTCCTTGTGTTTTTACTTTGCTTTTCTGTTGGCTTGTATTTCTTGATTTTGTGTTGTTGATGTTATAATGCAGGAATTGGAATCTTTTGGGTGAACTCGACCTATGTCTGTTTGCAATCATATATGTTTTTGCATGATATGCAAGCCTGAAAATGCCCTATAGAGGGGGGGGGGGGTGAATAGGGATATCGAACAAAATTCAAAAATTAAAAATAAATAATTAAGAATGGAAGAATGTTGAGAAGGAAGAATAATAAACATAAGAATTTAAGGAGTTTGGATTCTCAACAATCCTACGTCTCCACCTAACTTATCCCCAAGTTAGGATTTTGAATCATTACAATCTATTCCCCTAGATTGATTTTTACAACTTGAGTTTTAGGCTCAACTCAAGCCTTACAACTTGAGTTTTCAAGGCTTACTAAAAAACCGATTCACAAGTGTTTTGAAGAATTATACTAAAACCAAATTCCCAAGTGTTTTAATGGCTAAACACTTAAACCAATTCCTTTTAGAATAGAACCTCACTTCCCTTTTTCTAAACCCAGAAAATAGAAGAACAAGAATTTATATTCTAACACTCACCAACTCTCACAAGAGTTTATCAAATACAAGAAGGAATTAAAGAGAATTTTGAGCTTTAATTGAATGTTTGAGAATGTATAAATGAAAAACAAGTTTCTTAACCTCTAAATGATTTTCAGAGGTTGTATTTATAGTTGAGCAATTCAATTATAGTTGTTGGAAACAATAATTTTGTTTCCAACTAATTCAAACTTCATTTGGATGAAATTTGGACTTTTTGCTTGCAAAAACACTGGTCCAGGCCGTGATCACCCTGATCCTGGTCGGGATATTAAAAAATGTGTCTGTTATAGCCATTATGTTTGAAGACAGCATTGATCCCAGTCATGACTAACCTGATCCCGGTTGGGATCACACTTGTCTCGGTCAGGACATTGGCCCAGGATATGTTCTGGATGAATTCTTCAATTTGATGCAATTTTGGCCCCGGTTAGGACTTGCTTGGTTTCGGTCGGGATCATGAATTTTTGACATTGAAGACGATCGAATCAGCTTTAGCTTTCTTTATAAAAGTTGTAGATATTTGTCTTATATTTCTATAGCACTGTAGCTCAAGATATTGTTGAAAAAATAAGATCTGCTCATATTAAAATGAAAACTACATATGCTGATTTTAACTGAAGATTTCCAGACCCAAATGAATTCATATTTTGACAAGTAAGATCAATTTGCAAATCTTGTGATGTCTACTTCAAATGTTAAGAATACAACTTTCTCATTTTAAAAGTCTAAGACTTCCAAAATCTTCCTGGAATCCTGAAGGTCGATTTAGCCCAAAAGCACGCTTAGCTTCATTTTGATTTTCATTATAGTCCTAGCTTATACACACTAAATAAAACATGTTAAATGCTCAAAATTAAGTTTGTTAATATCAAAATCAAGATTGATTATTGCTAAGGTCAACAATCTCCCCATTTTTTATTTTGACAAACTGATTTTGAGTTTGAGAGAATAATATAATGTGAAGTGTGTGATAATTTGAATTAATTTTACTCCTCCTAAAATTATGCATATCATAAAAATAATAACTATAAGGAGTAAGAAATTCAAATAAATAGAATTAATGAGAAATATATATTTTCTTATTTCTCCCATTATTTGGCATGATAAGAAAAATAAATTTTAAAAATTATATTCATTTTTTTAAAAAACAAAATACTTGTCAAAATATTTAAGAAACATAAACACGGTAGAAGACAAATTTTACTAAGATAATGCATTACAAAATAGTATATATCACATTATCATATAGAACTTAGTTCTAAAGGAAACAAAAGACCAAGAACTAAAACAATGAAAATCATGAAAGTTTAACTTAAAAAAAATATTTCTCCCCCTTTGTAAAAGACTAAACGAAATTATGCAAGTAAGCAAAACAAGGTCTTTTGCATGGAGAAAAATATGATAACATGATCATTGACACATAAGTAGCCACACTTACAATGCATGTAACAAATTGCAAGAAAATAAATAATAAAAAAAAAAAGCAAACTCAAAATTTAATGAAAAAAATTACATTATTCAAAGATAGAGTTACAATGATATTTAATGAAAACAACAAGGACATAATTAAAAACTAACAGGTCATAGTAGCATAAACGAAAAATATACTAAAAATAAAACAAAAGGAAACGTACAAACAAACAAACAAAAAGACATAAACGAATATAATCTTGAGGAGGAGGAGGTGGAGGATGAGGGAAGGGTGCATATGAGCAAGAATAGCCTTATTTCTCGTATAGATAGTGGACGTCTTATTGAAGATGTGCAATGTGTGTGTCCACTTGATCAAAGAGCTCATTGAAGTTCTTTTCCATTAAGCTCATCCTATCGAACAAGTGCCCAACCCATTGTGGTTCATCTTCATAGGCTTGAGCTCCTTAAGAAGTTCCCTCTTGTCTTGATCTCTTTCTTTATGCTTTAGCTTGAGTCTCTTGTTCTTCTTCATGAGGTTGAAACTCATCAATTTCTTGAAAAAGAGCATCCATGTGTTCAACTTCACCCATATCATGCTTCCAAACCCAAGTATTATGAATAGAGGTGAATTGCTTGGAGTTTCTAATAAAAGTATCATCAAGAAGAATAAGAGCAATAGGATGTAAAAGATCAAGATCAATGTTGAAGAACTTAGCTAATTTGGTAACAATCCCACCAACATAAATAGCACCGGTGGCACTATCACTAATTAGCCATAATCGCCATTGAACAAAGCGGCCTAAGGCAATGAGTTCTTTGTGGACCATACAATAAAGAATGAATAGGTCATCTAGAGAAAGTTCTTCATTAGACATGGCTCTACCATTAATGGAATTGGTGAAAAAACTATGAGAATACCAGAAGGCTTTGGATTTGATGTAAGAGGCTTTGGTATGGCCGGCGAAGAAATTTGGTGCATGTGGAGCCTTGATTTCATTCCAAAAAGTCCAAGGATGCCAATTTTCCATAACTTACACATGCCCTTTGTGAGAAAAGCCAAAAAGTGAGTCAAACTCTTGGCTTATCATGAAACGATCTCTCCCACCTAATTTGAAACACATGGAAAAGTATGGATTGTTATCATCAATAGTTCTGGAGCGAAGAGTGTATGAGGAGAGAAATTCCATAATTAAGGATTAATAGGAAGGAAGAGGGTGAAAGAAAAATCAAATAAACCAACACTTACAAGGAGATCTTTCACCTCATCAAAACATCCAATTTTCTTGAGAGTGTCTTCATGCATAAATCTTGAGAAACTCTCTTTTTAAATTCTTGAGGAGAGCAAGAAAAAGGGGAATGTGTTCTTCTTGGCTTGTCTCTCTTTGAAGCTTGTTCTTGAGAAGAAGAAGGGGGAAGATGAATTGCTTTCTTAGGAGCCATTAAAAGAGCTTAAAGGAGCTTAAAGATGAGAGAGTGGTGTAGAGAATTTGTTGTGAAGAGATTTTGAAAGAATAGGAGTATTTATAGAGGAAAAATTAGGGTTAAAATCCTTTCAAAATTTGAATTTGTGTTGAATGGGAACCTAAAAAATCATTCCTAATTTGATTGGGAATCAAAGAGGTGAGAAAAGCTATTCCCTCTCCTAACAGGACACAGATCCTGGTTGGGACTGCATCCGTCCCGGTCGGGACATTCAGTCCCGAGCCTGGTCCTGGTCGGGACCGCGGACCAGGATCTGCTCTGTCTCTAATCAAAGAAATGAACTGATCTTGGTCCCGGGCGGGACTATATCCCTGATAGGCCATAAACTTTAAAAACATTGCATTTAAGTCCAAATTAATGAGCAATTAAGTCCTTTCAATTAAAAGCTCAAAATTTTGAATTTTAATTGAAGTTTTTAGGAAATATTGAATGAAGGCTTGACTCATATTCATTTGATGAGGAATGATTTTGGTTAAATAAAAACAATTAATTATAATTCATAAAATTAATTATTAATTTTAGCAAAATAGGAATAATTTTTTGAAAAATGAAAAAAATTTATAACCAAAAATTTGAGAAACCCTTTTAATTAATCATTTTATATAAAGAAAATTTGAGATGACAATCAAAGTTATTTTAATATTCAAGGTATATGATAAGCATAACATGATCTCACATATAAATGCATTCAACCACTAATTTGATAAACAACTAGAATAAGATACTAAAAATATAATAAAATATAAACAATATATTTAAGACAAACATGCACCATCTATCATTCCTAATTCATGTTTGATAAAATTTAATCTCTCTTCATTGAGAGGCTTGGTGAAGATATCTGCAAGTTGATTGTTTGTGTCAACAAATTCAAGAGTGATATCACCAATTTGAACATGATTGCGCAAGAAATGATGTCTAATGTCTATATGCTTGGTTTTAGAATGCTGAATTGGATTCTTGCTAAGGTTTATAGCACTTGTATTATCACATTTGATTGGAATTCGATTAATGTGAATGCCATAGTCCAATAATTGTTGTTTTTACCATAATACTTGTGAACAACAAAAACTTGCAGCAACATATTCTGCTTTTGCAGTGGATAAGGCAACCGAAACTTATTTCTTACTAAACCAAGAAACTAAACATTGTCCTAAAGCTTGACAAGTTCCAGAAGTGTTCTTTTTATCTAGTAAACTACCTGCAAAATTTGCATCTGAATAACTAATTAAATCAAAGGATGAACTCCTAGGATACCAAAGTCCTAAATGCAAACTTCCACTTAAATATTTAAAAATTCTTTTGATTGCATTCAAGTGGGACTCCCTAGGACTAGATTAAAAATGAGCACACAAGTAAGTAGCAAACATTATATCGGGTCTTCTAGTAGTTAAATATAGAAGGGATCAGGTCATACCTCTAAATCACTTTTCATCAACCGGCTTGCCATTCTCATCCTTGTTGAGTTTGGTTATAGTACTCATTAGAGTTTTACTTGATTTGTATCCATCCATGCCAAACTTCTTGAGAATGACTTTAGCATACTTGGTTTGATTGATGAAAATCCCATCTTTGCATTGCTTGATTTGAAGTCCAAGGAAGAACTTGAGTTCTTCCATCATACTTATCTTAAATTCTCCTTGCATTAACTTAGAAAATTCCTCACAAAAGCAATGGTTAGTAGCACCGAAAATAATATCATCAACATATATTTGAACAATTAATAAATTATGTTCAGATTTCTTTATGAAAAGAGTTGTATAAACCTTTCCTTTAGAGAAACCTTTTTCTAATAGGAAGTTGCTTAATCTTTCATACCAAGCTCTTGGAGCTTGTTTCAATCCATATAATGCTTTTGAAAGTTTAAAAACAAGATCAAGAAAATTAGAATTTTCAAAACCCTGAAGTTGTTCAACATAAACTTCTTCTTCAATAAAACCATCTAAAAATGCACTTTTAACATCCATTTGATAAAGTTCAAAATCCATGTAAGATGTAAATGCAAGTAGCATTCTAATAGCTTCTAACCTTGTAACAAGGGTAAAGGTTTCATCATAATCAATGCCTTCTTCTTGATTATACCCTTTAACTACTAGTCTTGCTTTGTTCCTAGTTATGACACCTTGTTCATTCATCTTATTTCTAAACACCCATTTAGCGCCTATAATAGGATGATGTTTCGGTCTTAGAACCAAAGTCCAAACTTTGTTTCTCTCAAATTGATTTAACTCTTCTTGCATGGCAAGGACCCAAAATTCATCACATAAAGCATCATCAACATTTTTGGGTTCAATTTGAGAAATGAAGGCTAAATTAAAAACATACTTAAGTTTAGAATGAGTT
Organism: Mallotus repandus; assembly: GCA_949671775.1. Lineage (NCBI taxonomy): Eukaryota > Viridiplantae > Streptophyta > Magnoliopsida > Malpighiales > Euphorbiaceae > Mallotus > Mallotus repandus. The sequence goes on from CATIWM010381412.1 coordinate 10,560, forward strand.
GTTACCCCTTGTGTAGTATTACCGATTATAAGATCTTGAGGATGTGCTTTTTTAAATTGCCAATCCTTTGGAAGATCCTCTTTTAAGGTAGATTGAGGCACTTCCTCACTTTCTTCTTTGTTTGGACCTTCAAGTTCTAAAGGTTTGCTAGCATTTTCTTCTCGAGCATTTGTATCCACAAGTTCACCTACATCATCATCAACACTACAAAAATCCTTTCTAGGATTAAGTGAGTTTGATTTATTAAAAACAACATGCATAGATTCTTCAACAACCAATGTTCTTTTATTAAATACTCTATATGCTTTGCTAGAGGATGAGTAGCCTAGGAAAATTCCTTCATCGGCTTTAGAGTCAAATTTTTCAAGATTATCCTTGGTGTTTAATATAAAGCATTGCATCCGAATACTCTTAGATATGATATTGGGTTTTCTATTATTCCATAGCTCATAAGAAGTTTTATTTAAAATTGGTCTTTTGAAAACTCTATTTGAAATATAGCAAGATGTGTTGACGGCTTCCGCCCAAAAGTATAGAGGAAAATTATACCCATGAAGCATTGTTCTAGCCATTTCCACTAAAGTTTGATTTTTCCTTTCAACTACCCCATTTTGTTGAGGAGTTATAGGAGATGAAAACGTATGTGAAATGCCATTCTCATCACAAAAGATTTTGAAAAATTCATTTTCAAATTCGGTTCCATGATCACTTCTAATTGAAGAAATACAAAAACCTTTTTTTTTTTAACTCTTTTTGCAAAATTTTCAAAAGCTTTAAAAGCATCATTCTTATGAGCAAGAAAACATACCCAAGTAAATCTAGAGTAGTTATCAACTAATATATATGCATAGTGCATTCCACTGAGACTAGCAACTCTAGTTGGACCAAATAAATCCATATGTATAAGTTCAAGTGGCCTAGATGTTGACACAACATTTTTAAGCTTAAATGAAGAATTGGATTGTTTTCCCTTTTGACAAG
>CATIWM010381467.1:0-31607 GCA_949671775.1 Mallotus repandus
AAACAATCCCAGAGAGGAGTTGAAGATTTATTGGGCCAACCTTCTGGCAAATTCGATTATAAAGTATTCTACTCCAAGCCACCTTCTTATGATATTCCTATTGAATTAATCACACCTGGAGGATGGGGTGATGAATTTGGAGATACAGTGAGCCAATAAGTGAGAATAGTGAGAAACCTGAGGCTCCTAGGCAGCCATATCAAGGAATTGAAGATTTGTTAAGACAGCCCTCAGGCAAGTTTGACTACAAAGTATTTTACACTAAGCCACCTTCCAATGACATACCCCTTGAAAAAATAGTGCCTACTGGATGGGGAGATGAATTTGAAGAGGAGGACAAGGAAGGCTATAATGTGCGGATTGACAATGCAGAAGTGAACCATGGTCACCGAGAATAGTTACTCCATCAGCCACCTTAAGATTTAGCATCCCTAGCATTTAGAATAGAAAACAACTTTTTTCTGTTTCTTTTAATAACATGTTAGTTTCTTTAGAATTTTTACTTTTTTTGATCGATGATATGAATTCTGATTGTGCTTATTTGTGTAATGTGCATCCTGATGATACTGCACCTTATGATATTGATTCAATATGCATGTTTGACATAAATTTAATTCAACTAGATTCATTCAGTATGGGCACAGATGAAAATTCAAAGAACATTCATATATCACATGATATAACTTTTGAGGAGAGAAAAATTTGAGAAATAAGAAAAGAGAAAATAGAGAAAAAATGAATGAAAGGGTCAGCCATGTAAAAATGAGACAAAATATTTTGTGAGAAAATCTTAAAAGTACTAACTAATAATAAGAGTCGTATCATGTGATGCAATGAATGTTCTCATTTTGGCCCTAATGAATGAGTAAATTTGAATTTGAATTTATTGTTCAAATATCGCATATTCGTCTTTAACATATTGCATAAGTATCTGATTTGAAACACAAAACATAATGAAAGCTAAAAATTAGAGCTATGAGATCATTATTTTAGTTTTATTTTCTCTTTTTGTCACCCCGTTGTGATTTTGATTGTAAAATTAATTGTCTTTTTGTATCTAGAGAATTTAGGTGGCAACCCACATTTGTCCAGCCTCCATTAAGAGCAAGACTAATGATAGGCATGAAGGAAATTATAAAAAACTGGGGGCAAAATATAGCTCTGAGGGCAATTTGGGCTCAAAACAGTGAGTCTGCTCTCAAGGACTAAAGATGAACATTGGAATACATGAGTCAAGAGAAGAGTGGATATTGTTGAACTTTTTGACAATAAATATGTCTGTTTTTCCATTTTTGAAGCTCTTATCACCCAGTTGTTTTTTTATTCAAGTATTTTACAACAAAGTTAGGAGTGTTGTCTTAACTGTTTTGTATTGGAAGTGGTTCTTGATAGCATTAAATCTTAATATTTTTTTGAATTCTTCTTTACTGTTGTATATTAGACCTTCTTCAAGTTATGTTGTTGTTTTGTTACAAATTGTTGATGATTCTTCACTCCTATCATTATTTTTATATAATTCAAAAAATTTAAATTTTGGTTATTTGCTTCTGTGTTTGTTGAGTTGTGTTCAGAAAGTGATGCCAGATCTGTTTGAGTTGTTGATTGTTGTTACAACATGTTGTTGAAGTTTGTTTCTACAAATTCCTTTTTATCAATTGTGATGCATAGAGGGAATTTCATGAAATCAGACTTTTTCTTCTTTAGTTGCAAATAGAAGAAGAGAGTTGCTTTGTCTTCTATTTTTAAAGGTGGATAATTTTCTCTGACTTTGTATTGTATGACCATTTGCTGAAAATATGTTTCAATTTGAAGCTGCTTTGATAGTATTTTCAGTATTTATTAAAGCTGCAGTTTGGTTGTATGGTAATTCCTGTCACCTCAAAATCAATGTAATCCATTGCTTTATTCCAGTTCCCATTGTGATGAATGAAAATAAGTATGACTCCCATTGTACCTATAATAAAAAAATCAAAGAAATCGGTTAGTCATTTTTTAGTCTAGAACATTGTTGCTTTTTGTTACTTTTTTTCTTATGTTTTCAGGTTTCTGTTGCTTATTGTTTCTTTGTGTTGCTTTTCTCTCTCATGTTTAAGCTTTTGTTGTTTCTTGTTGATTCATGTTGCTTTTTGTTGCTTTTTTTCCCTCGTGTATCAGCTTTTGTTATTTCTTATTGCTTTTTGTTTCTTTTTTTTTTAAGAAACTGTTGTCGAATATTATTCTTATTGTTTTTAACCATTGAAACAACATTTATATTGTTTAAATAAAGTTTCAATGTTTTTAATAATAATGATTTAGTGTTTCTTATTGAAAAAATAAGAAACATGAAAAAAATAGAAAATAATATCTGATATGTTGATGAGCTGCGTACCTAGTTTTTGAATGATAGTTGCTTTTGATCTTCAATGGTTGTTCGATTGTTGTTTGAATGTTGATCTTTCTGATTTGTTGAATAAATTTGTTGCAGATCTAACTTTTGTAGATCGAGAAATTGCAGTTGGAGATGATTGCCATAACGAAAAGAAAAAAGCAACCAAAAACAAAATGCAGAAAAAAAAATGTAAGTTTGAGCTGGATTGAAGAAAAAAGTGAAATTGATTGGAGAAAAAAGTGAAATTGATTGGAGAAAAAAGCTTGAGCTGATCGATTGGTGAGGAAAATTAATTGAGCTTATTGCGATGTTTTTTAGGAATCAGTGTTTGTTTTGGAAACAGTTTTTTCTATTTTTGGAACGTCTGTCTTTTAGCTGAAAAATGTAAGCTTATATGTAGTCTAGATTTGAAAAAAAAATTCTTTAAAGCTATTTTTGAAAATATTTTGACAATGTGAGGTTTGATATTATTTTTAGTTTTTTGTCTATTTATGAAAAAATTCCTTTATTTTATATAAAATGTTCATATTTTTACATTTTTAATTTAAAATGATAATAATTAAAATAAATGAATTTATTTTTCTAATTGTGAAATTTTTTTAAAAAGTGCTATAAGTAATAAAAATTAAAAATAGTGTGAATGGTAAAAAAAATAAAACTATAAAAAAAAATAAATATATTGTGTTACAAACACTTTAATCCATGAGCTCACAAAAAAAATTAACGGAAATGAACCTTGGAAACGTTATAATGTTTTCGAAAAAGAGGGATCAACTGGTATATGTTTGAGCAAATATCAGAAAATTTTAGGGAAGTTACCCTTAATTTAACAATATTTGTAATTTTGACAAACTAATAAACTATTTTTAAAAATATTTTCAATTTGATACATTGGTTGAACATTTAATAAAATCTTATAGATATAAAAATTAAAATTATTTTTGTTGATCCACATGGATATACCACGGCTGATTTATCATCTATATATATATATATATATTAAATGCCGAGCTCCCTACAATTTCTCTTTTTTCAGTATTTTTTTATTTTAACTGATGTGTCCAATTTTAAAAATTTATAATATTTACCTACGAAAATATAAAATTTTTTTTTTTTTATAATATTTGAATATTGGAGAGGAGAGTGAGTTTCAATTAACTTTTATCTTTTAGTTAACATTATCATTAAACAATTCTATTACTTTAATGTTGCAGTATACATATATGCATATCAACAACAATCTCTTCCAAAATAAACTTATCTACTATCAATCATTAATTGAATTTACTTTCTGTAATTAGAAATCATTGATCTAATTTGAATGAGACCATGCAAAGGTGGAGAGGAGAAAGTGGAAGGAGGAGCGTCAAAGAGAGATAAAAATTTCATATCTAACTAGTTTTAGTAGTGAGTGAATCGGTGACAAATGATAATATATTTATTTATTTTCTTTGATTCTCGTTGTATATTTAATGTTGGTCATTGTTATCTTCTAATTTAGAATTTTATTTTTTAATGTAAGAATAATGTGTCTAGCACTATTTATATTATGCTAATTGAAAAAATAATGTGCATTTGAAGAACCGTTCATGGAGACAATATTGGGTAAGTATTTTAACAATTTTTGTATAGGGTATGATTTAGATTTTTATACATATATTATTTACCTTTTTATATTCAATGTAAAATTTAAATTAAATTTCAGTTTATTAAAAAATAAAATTTAATGATTTTGACAATTCAATTTAATATTTTTACAGTTATAATAATTTTTAATTGTATTTAAATTTTTATTTTAACTATCAAAATTTTTTAATTTGATGTCTGCAATATGTTTATTTAAATATGTATTTTAAATATGTATTAATCACAGACCGCGCAACGCGCGGATTGACGACTAATATATATTAAATGGTGAGCCCTAAAATCATTAAGTCAAAAATTTGATAAGTGTTTATCTTCATATTTGAGTATTCACTTTAAAAGTTAATGTGTCAAACAATTAAAAATTCTATATATTTATTAAAATAAAATATTTACCATATTTATTTAGTATTATTTTTTAACTAAAACACTACTCCTTCTGTTCCTAAATAATTGTCGTTTAAGGTTTCTTTACATAGATTAAGGAATGTATTTAATATATGTATAAAATACTATACTACCCTTATAATAATTATTAGTTTTATATAGAGTTCCAAAATGAGTAGATGTCTATTCAATTAATTCTTCTATATTAGATAAGGGTGAAATAGAAAAAAAAAAGTAATTAATATGCATTGGTAACTTAAAACGACTATTATTTAGGAATAAAATTATATTTCTAAAACGACAATTATTTAGGAATAGAGAGAGTAATAAAAGTTTAAGAGCGCACAAGGTTAATCATAGAAAATTCAGAGGTTAATAAAAGTTAATCAATATATATATATATATGAAAAATTTGAGCTTTTTACCAATTTAGAGTAAAAAAAAAAATTATTCCCACTTTAGGGTGGTTTTCAAACTAATTTCAAATTTGGAGCATTTTTCAAACTTATTATCAATTTGGGGTGAAATTTGCTTTCATGGACTGAGAGCAGCAACTCTGCCAGTTGGAGTGGTGAACAGCCCATTTCTAGCATCCAAATTGACGAAGATGGTATTTGATTTATTTTTTTTAATTTTAATGAACAAACTCTGCCATGTTAGGTGGCGGAGTTCAAATGTAAATTTTTTTAAAAAAAAATTCAAAGACAACTCTACCACTCAAAGTGGCGGAGTTGGCAATTCAATGGCCTTTTATTATTTATCTTGCCCACTTTTTTTTTGTTGTAAAGTCCTTCACAAGTTCATGCAAATTGCTTCATTTATGGACACATGCAATTGGTAGGTTAAATGCAAAGGTGGTCACATAACTTTATACTTATTGCAATTTGGATACTAAATTTTAATTTATTTCTTTAGAGTCACCTAACTAGGATTTTGTTTCAAAAAGGGTATCGTTAAAATTTTTTAGTCCTCTAAATTTCATTTAAAAGTCATTTTAATCCTTCAATCTCTTTATCTTTTTAATTTAATTCAGAAATTATAAAAAGTTTGAAAGTTTACTTTGTCTAGACTTTGATACCATTCAGAATGAGTTTGCTCTTACTAGGTCGAATCAAAATAATTTTTAAATTTTTTCTTATTTTCTATAAATATATAGAAAATAGGGACTTATTTGCAAAAAAAATATTTAATTATGAATTAAAATAGTAATTTTGAATTATTTAGGTACTAAAAAAATTTTAATAACTGTTATGAAATAAAATAGAATTTTGGTACCTAAAAAGATACAAATTGAAGTTTGATAATTGAATTGAAACAAATCAAAGATTTGGTATCTTCATGTGCATTTGACCCTGCAATTGGTTAATAAATCATGAATTACATGCATGTTATTTGATTATAATCATGCAAATGATAAGCTAATAATTAGTTAATGTATTGTTAATAATTAACGTTTCGTGCTAATAATTGGACTAAATAATAATAATAATAATAATAATAATAGTAGTAGTAGTAGTAATAATAATAATAATAATAATAAATTAAATTAAAATAATCATAATAATGTTAAAATTAAAAAATAAAAAAATATAATATTATTATAATTATGATATTATTTTTAATATTATCATAATTAATTAATTATAAACATTATAATATTAAAATAAAAAATGATGACTTTAAAAATAATAAAATGATGAATTGTATGAGAGTTTGCAGTAGAAAACTATTTCAATAATAATATTATTCATATATTATTACTCGACATTTTACCCCGACTAACTTGAATCAATTTTAAGTTTTTTACAAATAAATAATGTTATTCATATATTATTACTCATAATACTAATAATAATAAAATAATATTATTATTTTAAATATTATTATAATTAAATTAAATTAATCATAATGATATTAAAATAAAAGAAATCATAATATTATCGTAATTATAATATTATTTTTGATAATGTTATAATTAAAACAATCATAATATTAAAATGAAAAAAAAAATACTTGGGCCTTTTAGATGAAAATGGCCCTTTTAAAGTTACGAAAATCAAAAAAAAAAAATTACTTGGGCATTTCCGCCAAAATTGAAAAAAAAAAAATTTGTAAGTTTGAACAGACTTCTACCACTTTGCAGCCCTTTGCAGAGCTCTGCCACCTATATTGCGGATTTCCTGGCTTTTAATTTTTTTTAAATTACTACCGTCAATTAAGTTGGCGAAAATTATTTGTACTGTAGTACTTTTGTCACTTAATGTGGTGGAATAGATTTATTATTTTTTTAAAAAATTAATTATTTTTTTACCCCGTATTTAAAAATACTTTGAAAGCTACCCTAAATTGAGTTCTTGCACTAAATGAGTAAAAAGCCCGAAAAGTTTCCAACAAAAGCAGTTTATTTTCCACTAAAAGAAACCATTTCCCCTAAATAAGTTGTGTTAACTTGCAAGGATGAGTCTGCAGTAAAATATGGTGCTCCTACTTTTTAGTTAAACGAAAGGTAAATGAAAATGGTGTTTGAGCTTTCCGTAACATACAGTGCTCCTATATTTGTTTCTTTACTTAAAGAAAAATAAGAAAATAAGGTATTCAATTTGAGTTCTCTCTTTTTTTTAAAAAAAATTTACAAAATATACACACTAATAGGGATGTAACCAAAACAAAACGAGTCAAACTTTTAAAAGTTCAAACTCAGCTCGTCTAAAAATTAATGAACTATAGCCGAGCTCGAGCTTATTAAATTTTTAAAAGTCTTTCTCAAGTTTGGTTCGGTTCATGTTTGACGAGCTCAAGTCGAGCTCGCGAGCCAGACAGGCTCAATATATAGCATGTATGATTTCTTATTATACTCGGTAATTTAGACTTTATTTATTTACTACTAAATTAATATTATATAATATTTACTTGATATTATATTTACTTCATAATCAAAATTTTATTTACTTAATACAAGTACTAATTTACTTCAAAACTACAAAATTTATCATCAAATTAAAATTATATTTAATCATATTTATTTAATTAATATTAATGCTTAATAATTTAAATTATATTTGTTTAATGAAAATTTTAATATCAATATTAATTTATAAAAAAATTGTATAATTTTATTATTAATATCTAATTTTTATTAAAAAATTAATAATTTTATTACAAATATAATTTTTTATTAAAATTAAAAAATTTAATTGTTTATATTATTCTTATTTAATGCTATACTTTATATTAAGATTACTTCACATCAAAAGTATATAATTATTATTATAAATATATAATTTCTATTATATTTAGTAATTTAAATGTAAACAAAAGTCTGTTTGTGAATTAGTTCATGAACTGACAAACGAGCATGTTCGCGAATTTTAACGAGCCGAACTTAACAAAGTTTGTGTTCGGCTCTTTTATTTTACGAGCCTCAAAATGAAGTTTAGGCTAGGCTCATTTAACTTAACAAACGAACTTTTTCTGAATCGAGCTCCGAACGAATCACGAACCGGTTGACTCGGTTACACTTCTACACACTAGATTAGGGACAAGGCGCACTCTTTTATAAAATTATGATAATTTTGAGTTTTACCTAGTCTCTTAATAATATTATAATCCAAGAGGATGTTAATGAGTTAGCGTGAGACTCTTTCAGCTTAAGCAGAGGTCTCGGATTTGAGCTCTGGGTACACAACTACTTTAAAACTCTTGAGGTACATCTTTGTTGTCCTTCAGGATCCTTACCGGGTCAAATCCAAATTAGTTGGATCCTACGGGATACAGAATACCGGGTGCATCAGATGTTAAATAAATTGTATTATAAAAAAAAAATTCTTATCTACTTAGAACATATTATATTAAGTGGATTATAAATTTAATTATTAGGTATATTATACTTGGATTAAGTAAAGAATTTTCCTTATAAAAATAAGTATATTGTTCATCAAAGAGATTAATTCTATTATTTAACCAACAACTATTAGGATCAATTGATAGGAAGTTGCTCTCACTTAAATGATGTCGTGAATTTGAGACGTGGTACACATGGATTATAAAAACAAAAAAAAAGTCAATATTATTTGTGGAAAAATGTGGTTTTTAGGAAATCCTACCAACAAAAGACACGTTAACTGTTAAAATAAATTATTAGTCTGAGCCAAGTGCTTGCTACCATTAAGTTGATAGTCCTTGCTTCTCTGCCTCTTCACATGAATGCCCCATTGAAGCAGGGAAAACAGCCCTTTTCAAAGTCTGCATAGGGACTTTCGGCTTCTTAAAATCATTCAGATGCTTCCTTCCTTGAAGGTTGGAAACAACTGCTGCCTCCACTGTTACTGTCACCTGACAAATACCACAAGTCCAAGGCTTTTGGAAATTCTTAGTACTACGCAGTTCACCAGAAAGATTGCTGCCTGCCATTTCTCTGTTCTCTGGGAAAATATTGTTTCTTGATGTCTCAATCTTAACTTCCAACAAGTCTAGAGCATGCTTATGTCGCATTCCTTGAAAATGTAAAACGAGGTCCATCTCACTCGTGGTTGTTACATCACACAGATGGCACAAGTCTAGTACGAAAAAGAGGAGTTTGTCCGCACAACCAAGCATAACTGCCTAATTCCATCCGTAAAAGAATAATTTAAGGCTAAATTAATTAGCCACAAATTACAAATGGAATGGGCAAGTCGTCATCCTTGGGTACCAAACAAGTCTCTTATCTTCATGTAAGACCTCTCCTCCTCTTAGAATATATATTATATATATACTCAGACTCCATTAATGTCAACATAAAGATGCAGAAAAGACCTTGTTGAATAAGACCAATTAATAAGAAGAAGAGAAGGTGTAGCATGATAAAAGGAGTCTGTCAAATTAGCCCAGGATGACTGCCTGATAACCTGCATGCACAAGGGTTACCTGTGTGTACATACATACACATAACCACAACCCAAAAATGGCTAGGAAGCAGGCAAGTCATCCTTGGCTATCAAACAGACTCTTTTCTTCATGTTAAACCTCTCTTCTATTTTTATTCTTACAAGTAACAAGCTCATCAAGTGAGATCTGGGCATGCCATTACTATTTATTTTGTTTTTGCCACATACCCATTACTATGTTTTGGTATCTCTATTTATAGCAAAAGAAAGAATCAACATTTGACATGCTATTTAGGCTCTTCTCCATAACTAATTTGATTGGACCATTTCTCAAATGGCTTCCCCCATAATTAAGAATATATTCTTTTTAGTTGCATGGAAAAAATGCTCATCATTCACCAAGATCATGCACACGACCACAGGATCACTAGGCTTCGGAGAAGGAAAAAAAATGGAAGAGGAATGTCAACTTAACATGAAAGTTAAGACCACACATATAAAAGAAAAAAAAAATACTGAAGGACCAAAATCTCTGCATGAATTTTGTCTTGATGAAATTGAGAGTTGTTTTTATAGAATTTTTCCCCATATACCATTTAGCTTACCTCACCCCCTCAATAGGATTATGATTCCAGTTGCAACATCAATACATTGGCATACCCTTTCCATAAAACACGTACACCTTTTTAGATTACAATTGGTGATAGGGAGACTTGCACTCAGAATCTCATTTCCAGGTCCAGCAAAACCACATATAACTTTACCGCTAGACCAAGTGGCCGATGTAACTTTTATTAAACTTAGAACAGCTAAGAGAAGCTATTACATTAGTATTATCAACTGTATATCACATATACTACCGACAATCACTTATAACCAAGGATAAATTCTTGTGACGCCACGGAGGATGTTAAAGCTAATGAAACTTAGCTTGATAGTTGATGAACTTAGTTTGTTTAACTAGATTAGTTAGTCTTCTACTTGTAGGAATGGTTGAAAATACAGTTCCTATTTAAGTGTACAAGCAAAACCAAGTAAGATACACCATTACTCTTAGGTGTAGATGTCAATTCTAAGTATAAATGTTTCTTGTAAAATATGTAATATTGTTGCTATAAATATAGCAGCTTTGTTAATGAAATGTGTGAGAGTTCAAGACATTTTTCATTATTCTTAGTTCTTTGTTTCTTGACTCTCACCATCCCAACAGTGGTATCAGAGCTTGAATGGTTTTCTAAAGACCTATTTTTTTTAAAAAAAAAAGAGAACTTGTTATTTTGAATTCATGAATCTATTATCAAAGTAGTGTTTTCTATTTTGAAAAATTACTCTCCCTACTTTCAAGTTGAAAAAACAAGTGGTGTTTATTTATTTATTTTTTTACGTTTGATATGCTCTGTTTTGTATAGAGTTGTGTTTCTTACAAAAATTAGTTTTCAGAATTTGCACAAATATTCAGGGACCTTCAAGTCCGTAAACTGAAATATTGTTTGAAAGACTAGTATGTTTTAAAACTGAAAAGAGACCGGGAGGGCTTGAAACTGCAAAATAATTGAAGAGACCTGCATGTCTCAAAATTGTAAAAATAGAGAAGAGGACGAACAAGTCCTTAAACTGAAAACGGATTCGTTGTTGAATAGTCATAAGCCACTTGAAAGAATTCAAAGAAATATTGTTACTCTCTTCAATGAGAGTTGATCTCAAGGAGGAGGTTCTAGTTGGTGAAGGTCACCACCAAGAAAAAAAAATTGCAGATGTTAAAAAAAACGGCTTCGCAGTTGTTGCAAGAAAAAAAACTTTTGAAAGTAAGAAGCTTCAAGATAAATATTTTGATGTTTCAAGCCAAGTTTCAAAGAGGACTGTTAAAACTAATGAAACTTAGCTTGATAGATGAATTTAGTTTGTTTAACTAGATTAGTTAGTGTTGTACTTATAGGTATGGTTGAAGATATGGTTCTTGGTTAAGTGTACAAACAAAACCAAGTAAGATACACCATGTGAAGAATACATCACCAACTCTACACCCTTCTCTACATCATTCTAGAAGATTATTACTTTAGTTAACCAATTTAGAAGAAGTGGCCAATTTGACTTTGAATTCTTAGTTGCCAAAACCAATTTTGCTTTGGTTACTTGCAAGTTGTTTGTAGTGATTTTGACAACTTGGCATTGGTTGTCACAAGTTGTTTCAAGTTGGCTTTGACAACTTATTATGCTTAGCCCTTAAGGATTGTAAGCTTATAAATAGGCATAGGTGGTGGTGATTATTTGAGGGGTATGTTTGTGTGTCATGTGTGTGTTACTGTATGTATAAAAGGTGTATGTGAGAGTGTCATGTGTGTGTTAGTGTATATGTAAAAGAGTGTCATAGGAGAGTTAGTGTGTGTGCAAAAGAGTGTGGTGTGGGTGAGCTAAAAAAGAAAGTGTGTTGAGTGTTTGTGAGAATATTAATGTGTGTGTACAAATACTCTTGTACTAAAGTTCTTTGATATAATAAAAGTATGTTTGTTTCAAATTAGCCTCCACATATTCTACAAGTGGTATCAGAGTGGGACGATCAAGGTTCCGAAGGAGTTATTTAGATCGAGATAGCGAAGTGTCCTAAGGGGTAATTATCTCGTGCACAGTTGAGAGGTACTGTGAAGCCAATTGCTTGCTTGGTTGAGAGAAGTCCCATGTCACGAGATGGACCTCATAGTGGGCAATATAAAGAAGTTGAATGATTACAACTATAGTACATGGTCGACATGTTTGGAGTCGTATCTCCAAGGTCAAGATTTGTGGGAGGTAGTCGGCGGAAGCGAGAGAATGCTGCCTCTAGAAGCATATGCAAATGCCTTGAAGAAGTGGAAAGTCAAGACTGGGAAGGCAATGTTCGCAATCAAGGTATCGATTAAAGAAGAAATGTTGGAACACATCAGGTATATATGCTCCCACACCTAAAGAAGCTTGGGATATTTTAGCCTCATGATTTTCTAAGAAAAATGAGATGAGATTACGAAATTTAGAGATGGAGTTAATGTCTATTAAACAAGGGGAGATGTCAATTAATAAGTATTTTACAAAAGTTAAGTTTGTGTGCCGAGAAATTTTGATTCTGCATCAAAAATTAGTGAAGATAGGATGAGAAGAATTATTATTTATGGAATTAAGCCAGAATATAGAGGGTTTAATAATTTTCTTCAAGGTTGGCCTAAACCACCCACATTAAATAAGTTGGAGAATTTGTTAGCCAATCAAGAGACATTAGCTAAACAAATGGCTGGAGTTTCTTTGAAGGGTGAGATGAATGAAGAAGCATTATTTAGCAAACATAAAAGAGGTCGTCCTAAAGATTGTAATTCTAGAAAGTTCAATGAAAATGACAAGACCGATTCGGAGTAAGATAAAAATGAAAGAAGGTGGAAAGGCCAAAGTCAATATCCAAGAGGAGCTCAATAACGTTGAAATGAAGAAAACACACAAGATAGAAGATATCGCCAACGAGATATGGAATGCTATAATTGTGGCAAGAGATGTCATTATGCTAGAGACTGCAGGTATAGAAGAGCCAAGGGAAATGTTATGACATCAACACAACCTCAAATTCAAAGCGAAAAAGAATGGGACTTCGGATATTCAAGCATCGTGTGCAATTGAAGAGCAAGTAAAGAATGGTTCAAATGAATTCATGGAGGCATTTTATAATGAGAATGAATGGGATGTGCTGGTAACATCTGCTATATTAGAATATCTTAAAGAATCCTATGAAAGTGAAGAAGAGTGGGATATGACAGACTTAAGTTTATTTGAAAGTGCTCTATTAGAGGAAGAAATTCAAGAACAAATGAATTCAAGTGCTAAAGTTGAAAAAGTTATCTCCAAGTGTGGTCATGGAGAAAGAAAATGTTGAAGAAGTTGAATGCAAGGAAGAAAATGAGATAGTACACAGTATGGGGGAGCAACTGGAAGAGAAGCATGAAAGTCTCAAAGTAATAAAGGAGCTCTTGTGGTCTTCGAATGATGAAGAATTTAGAGATGAAGCTTTGATGCAAAAGGAAGATCCAGAGGAGGAAGTAAAAGAAATACAAGAAGAACAAAAGACAAATCAAAGAGAGAAAGACACTGACATGATATTGGGTAAAGAAAATGTTGAGAAAAATTCAAAGGATATGGAAACAATTTATGAGGCAGCAAGTGAAGGAACAAACACAATGATACAATGAGATTGTTAAAGAGCAAAAGGATCAATATACAAGATAGAGGAATAAGATATGATGATCAAGATGGACGAGGAGTTTCAAAGATTGAAGACAAGAGAGTTGGTGCTGAGGGGGAGTGTGAAGAATACATCACTAACTCTACACCCTTCTCTACATCATTTTAGAAGATTACTACTTTAGTTAACCAATTTAGAAGAAGTGACCAACTTGACTTTGAATTCTTAGTTGCCAAAACCAATTTTGCTTTGGTTACTTACAAGTTGATTTTGACAACTTAGCATTGGTTGTCACAAGTTATTTTCAAGTTGGCTTTAACAACTTATTATACTTAGCCTTTAAGGATTGTAAGCCTATAAATAGGCATAGGTGGTGATGATTATTTGAGTGGTATGTGTGTGTGTCATGTGTGTGTTAGTGTATGTATAAAATGTGTTTGTGAGAGTGTCATGTGTGTGTTGGTGTATGTGTAAAGCATCATGGGAGAGTTAGTGCGTGTCCAAAAGAGTGTGGTGTGGGTGAGCTAAAAAAGAAAGTGTGTTGAGTGTTTATTGGAATATTAATGTGTGTGTACAAATACTCTTGTACTAAAATTTTTTTGATATAATAAAAGTATGTTTATTTCAAATTAGCCTCCACATATTCTACAAGTGGTATTAGAGTGGGACGATCAAAGTGAGCAATAAAGTTTGTCTTAGTGACTGTAACCTGACATACAGGACATGTCCATTCCTGGATGTTCTTAGGTGTCTTGCATGGAAGATCTCGACCTGATTCCATTGCAGTTTCCATTTCTTGAGGTATGTCCATTTTCACTAAACCAATGGAATTCTCATTTTGCAACATTTGGTTCTCAGCTAATAGCTTCTCGCAAGCAATCTCGTGTTGCCTTCCCTGAAGATCAGAAATAAAGATCGCTTCACTTGTGCTTGTTAACTGGCCTATAAGACAGGTCCACTCTTTTTGAATGTTCTTAGTAAGAAAATGGTCAGGAATTTCTCCACCCTCTGTTGTTGCAGTTGTCGCTTCTATAGATGTACCCTTTTCCACAGCAGCACGCAGACTTTTACTTTGTAACAACTGGTTACTAGCTTTCAGCTTCTTGGATGCAACATTATTCCGTCTTCCAGAAGATGGCCAATAAAGGCTGTCTCATCTGTGGTTGTCACCTGGCATATGGGACAGTTCCACTCTTGAATGCTTTTACGTTGTTTATTAGGAATACCGCTGCCTGCTTCCACTGCAGCTGCAATTTCTTTAGGTGCAATTATTTCCACTGAAGAAGAAGAATTCAACTTCTTAGAAGTAGCCTCATGTCGCTGTCCTTGAAGATGGGAAATAAAGACTTCCTCACTTGTTGTTATTACCTGACATATAGGACAGGTCCATTCCTTTGATATGCTCCTACAAGGTGGTGTAACATCTCTACATGATGCCATTGAAGCTGTCAAATCTTTGATCTCTAAAGCAGCACGTACTCTATCTACTGCAGAAGCAAGGTCAGGCTGAATTTTTCCAACCTGCAGATGCAATTTTTAAAAAATAGATTAGAATACAACTCGCAGTTGCAAGAAAGGTTACATGGATGATGACTCAATGAGGAGCGCATGTAACAACATTGAAGTTTAAACAACCAATGACATTCCTTTATACATTGCTAAATCAACATGTAAGCCCAACATTTTACAACTAATTTGCAAAACCATCAATTTATAATATGAAATCTTGAACAATCCAATTTGCGCAATACAAGTTCCTCCTATTCTTTCTCACTTTTTCTAAACATCAAAGGCTTTATCAGATCAGGTATATCATTTCTTTGTTCTAATATGATGTTCAAAAAGCTAAAGTCCTTAACTTATTTAGAAGTGTCCAACAGTTCAATAATCGCTCAAGCAGATGCACAATATAAACAAATTTTACCTTCTTAGCTGAAGTTGTTTCTTTATTTTCCTCAAATTTCCACAGCACTAATGTCGTTCTTTGCAACTTCATGAGCTTCAAAACATGGCTGCATTTTGTAAAAGGTTTGGAATGCAAGGTTGGAGGTATAGAGGTTTTCATCTCATTAGCAATTAGGTTCTAATAATGAACTAGCAACCATGAATAATAAACACTTCAAATTTCCAGTGTGTATCGAACAATTT
This sequence comes from Mallotus repandus, assembly GCA_949671775.1. Lineage (NCBI taxonomy): Eukaryota > Viridiplantae > Streptophyta > Magnoliopsida > Malpighiales > Euphorbiaceae > Mallotus > Mallotus repandus. The sequence goes on from CATIWM010381467.1 coordinate 15,611, forward strand.
TCTCCATAAAATTCTGATTCATACGTACCTTGAAAGCGATGAGATTCTCCAAAGCTTCAGGTTCATGTTCTTTTATGACATCTCTCTCAATCACAACTAAAAGATTGTATTTCTCAAGAAATAACTGCCTCAACTTGATGAACAAGTTGATAACAACTTGGTGATCCACAAAGAGACATGGATGAATAATGTGTTTATATACATAGACAGAACCATCGAAGTAAGGTGCAACCAAGCAACCAACAAGTATCAGCTTTAAGAAATGCCAGAAAGGTGTCCTGACACATTCATACAGGAACAATATTAGAGATAAGCCACAAAATTAGAGATACATAAAAGAGTAAATCAAAGAATAAAATAATAATGTTACCATTCAGGTAGCTTCAGAAGTTCTTCAAATATCAAAATTAAAGAAGTTCTTCCAGATCTATAATATTAAATTTATCTCAATTGCTTGAATGGAAGCCTATATGTTGACAATGTTAGCTCTGATTATCACTTGTTAAATAGTTACTACTTTTCTACATTATATCCAATAACTAGTAAAACAAGATCACAACCAATATATATAGGGAAAAAAATGGCACTCAAGAACACAATCTCTCACATGTATCTAAAGAAACTTACATGGGAAAGCCCAAAGCAAACAGAGGCCTGAGAACAAGCAAGAACAGAGCAAATTAGCTCAAAAAAATAAGGCAAATTAGCTCAAAAAATTATGTATAATTCAAAAAAATACAATTGTAGAAGATCAACACTGATGTCAACACTTAGAAGCAACAAAAATGATCTGAAAATGAAATTTGTAAGGAATCATCTAAACAAAAGATTTACATGCTTCAACACTAAGAGTACATAAAGCCAGGCAGGCCAAAAACAGATTATATTATTTTCTTACCATGCAAGAGCATCAAATCATTCTACTGCAAGATTAAAGAAAAGAACCAATATGCCCATGTTGGAATTCAAATCTTCTTGGGAAGGATTCTTGGTTTAAATATTAGAATATGCTCAAACTACACTACCATCACCACTAAATAGTACAAGGTAAAAATTAAAGAACCTCTTTGCATTAAAGTCAAAAACATAATAATAAAAATAAGAAAAAAGTGTTGGTTGCTTGCTGGATTCTTGAAATGACGAATTTACCATCAATTATCCACTAGCTTCATTTCAGTAGCACTTTTATATATAAAGCATCTCGGTTGAGCGAGTACAACCATGAAATATGTATATTCGCGAGGGTACAAAGACTCTCAAGGGAATTCCTCCTATGATAAGTAAACTCTCTTTCTCTTGATTTTTATATAAGGATAATTACTATTACCCCTAAGTTGGACCATATTTACTAGTCCGCTCCTCTCTTTTTTAGAAGTGAATTAAAAATTCCTTTAAATTTAATTTTGTCAATCATCTTCCCCTCTTCATAAATTTTAAAAATATCTATGGTATATTTGTTAATATTTGAACATGAACACATGGAATTTCAGAAATAAGAAAATGAGAAATATTGCTTCCTTCATATTTTCATTCATAATCCATTGTGCTTATATAGTACTAACAAAAGTACGTCAGGATTGGTCGTTACATATTGTAAAATAATATTACAACTCTTTTGAATAGACAACACTACTTTGAAAGTTTACTAACCATACTTCTAGCTTACTAGCTTACCTAAAACATCATTACAACTATAATCCAAAAGTTAAAGCAAAATGATGACAACCATACTCTTTGGAGTATCTTGGAAAAATCTCAGTAGCCATCACTCCTTCTTCAAATTTTGCGTAGAGACTCCAAGCTTTTCCCTTAAGAACTTAAACTTTGCCTTTAGTAATACCTTGGTTAGAAAATATCAACGAGCTGTTCTTCGGACCTGCAATGAACTTGTTGAACTTCTCCATTCTTTTTAGTTTCCCTTATGGCATGAAATTTTACATTGATGTGCTTCGTTCTTCCATGTTAGACTAGATTTTTAGCTATGGAAATAGTTGATTTATTGTCACAAAAGATCACAATAGCTTTGGATTACTCCATTCCCAAATCTTTCAACACCTTCCTTAGCCAAATAGCTTGATTAGCAGCAGCATCGATGGAAATATACTCTGCTTCTGTTGAAGATTGTGCAACAATATCCTGCTTCTTGGAGTTCCAAAAGAAGACACTAGAACCAAATGAAAACACATAAATAGAGGTGCTTTTCATGTCATCTAAGCTACCAGCCCAATCATTATCTGAATACCCATACAACTCATCACTTTCAGACTTCAAATACTATATACCATAATCAGATGTGCCTTTGATATATATGAGTATCCTCTTTGCTGCTCCAAGATGAACATGGCTTAGAGAGTGCATAAACCTTGATAACAAGCTTATAAGAAACATTAAATCAAGCCTTGAAGCTGTCAAATATAGAAGGCTTCCTATTAAGCTTCTAAAATATGTTAAATCAACCTTCTCTTCACCATCACATTTTGAGAATTTTTCATTCTGAACTAAAGGAGTTGGAATAGATTTGCACTTCTCCATCTTGAGCTTCTTTAATATATTAGTTGCATATTTGTTCTGAGAGATGAAAATTCCTATGTTAGATTGATGAATTTCTAACCTAGGGAAGTATCTCACAACCCTTAGATCAGACATTTCAAATTCCCTCTCCATTTCTTTCTTGAACTGAGTAACTTGAAGTGAATCACTGCCTGTTACTAGCTGGTCATCAACATAAAGAGACACAATCAGTTGCTTCCCATCTTCAAATTGTTTAACATATAGGGTAGCTTCATTGTCACTCCTCATGAAACCATGTTGAACAAGATGAGAATCAATCTTGTTGTACTAGGCTCTAGGAGCCTGCTTTAAGCCATACAAGGCTTTATACAGCCTTCTTTATTTGCAACATAGAAACCTTCTGGTTTATCAACATAAATTTCTTCATTAAGCACACCATTCAAAAATGCTTTTTTGACATCTAAATGAAATATTTTCCAGCCCAATTTTGGAGTCATAGCAATTAGTAATCTTATGGTATCATGCCTAGCCACCAGTGCAAAAGTGTCATCAAAATCAACACCGGGTAGGTGAGCATAACCTTTAACCACAAGCCTTTCCCTGTGTTTGTGAATAGATCCATCAGGGTTGAATTTAGCCCTATACACCCTTTTGACCCCTATTACATTCTTGTCTTCAAGCCTTTGTACAAGCTCCCAAGTAGCATTCTTTTTTATCATTGCAATCTCCTCCTACATAGTTTGATTCCAAACTTCATATTTTGAAGCTTCATCATAAGTGGTAGGCTCAAAGACTGCAACATTACATCTCTCATAAATTTTAACAAGTGGCTTGGTCTTGAGCACAGGTGAACTAAGAGAGGAATCATCTGAATCTAATTCTTTGTCTTCAACTTGAGAATTTGAACTACACCTATAAGAACTTATTGGTTGCTATTAAGTATCATCCTTCTTTTCTATTTTTCTTTTTCCCAATTCTAATAATCATTCTCATCAAACTTGACATCCCAACTCACCATAAAATTTTTTGTTTGCAAATTATACACCCTATAACCCTTAGCTCTAAAGGCATAACCAAGAAATATTCTCAATTCAGCTTTTTCATCAAATTTTCTCTTGTTTATAGAAGGAACAGGCACATAACAAATGGAACCAAAGATCTTCAAGTGCTTTGCAAATGGTTTGATTCTGCTCCAGGCCTCAATAGGTGTTTTTTCACTCACAAATTTAGTTGGTAATCTATTGAGTAAATAAACAGCTATATACACCACTTTGGCCCAAAAGGATTGAGGCAACTTCTTCTTTACAAGCAAACATCTAGCCATTTCAGTAATCGTTTTGTTCTTTCTTTCTGAAACCACATTCTACTCTAGAGTGTTGCTTACCTTTAACTGATGCTTGATTCCCATCTCTTCACAAAACTGATTAAATCCTGTAAATGTGTACTCTCCGCCATTGTCTGACCTGAGAGCTTTAATTTTACATCCACTTTGAGTTTCTGCCATAGCTTTGAACCTTTTGAAAACCAAGAACACTTCAACTTTGGTACTCAAGAAATAAACCCAAGTCATCCTAGTTAAGTCATCAATAAATAAAATGAAATACTAATTGTGACTCGCGGATTCATTTTTCATAGGGCCACAAACATCAGTGCGAACAAGTTCAAGCTTTCATGAGCTCTTTGTGCTCTATTTGAGGGAAAAGCTTATCTATGCAATTTTCCCAATTGACAAGATTTACACACATCTTCATTGACAGTAATTTCGGGTAAATCTCTTGTTGAACCTTTGACATACATGGAACTCAGAGAATTAAGATTAATATGACCATATCTTTTATGCCATAAGCATGTTTCATCAAGTTTAGTAGCATAAGCATGATCAACAACAAAATTCCAAGTTAAAGGAAAGCTTTTATCCACCATTTCAACTTCGACAATTTCACCATCATTTTAATAAAAAATCACACAGCATTTATCTTTAAATGACAATGAATAGCCTTTGTTAACCATTTGAGAAACGCTGAGTAAATTTTGATCTAAGCTAGGTACATCAAGGACATAATGTATGAGCTTAATACTTTTCTTAGTTGCAACTACAATTGTGCCCCTTCCTAGTGATGGAATAATCGCATCGTTGCCCATTTTGACTTTTACTTTCATAGCCTTGTTAATGTGAGTGAAGATGCTCATATCATTAGTCATGTGACTGGTGCACCCACTATCAATGAACCATGTCTTTTTTCCAGCAACATGATCTCCATCGAGGGCTATAAACAAGTGATCCTCATACTGAGATTCTTCATCTGCATAGTTTGCTTGTTATTATTGAGCTTGATTTTGCTTAGCTCTGCATTTTTTTCAATATGCCCCTACTTCTTACAAAACCTACATTGAATTAGAGGCTTGCCTTTAAACCAACAATCTTTTTCAAGATGATTGGTTCTTTTACATGAAGCATATAGTCGAAACTTCTCCCTTTTGGTTGAGTCAATTAAGTTATCAACTCCTTTCCCCTTGTTGAACTTGCCATTTAAGTTGTTCTTCATATTTTTAGCAACTTACTTACACCTATGCTTTGCTTAAAAAGCCCCTTTAATCACTTCTTCAAATCTCATATTTTTTCTCTACTCCTAAGCTTGAAGTTTGCTTAACAATTCCGCAATTGTAAGCTTTTTTAAATCATAAGATTCCTCTATAGCAGAAACCTTGGATTCAAATCTATTCGACAAGCTTATAAGAATTTTCTCTACCACTTTGTAATCTTCAAATCGTTGTCCATACAGCCTAATTTGATTAAAGATCTACATAAGCTTGCTAGAATATCCCTGAACAAAGTCACCATCCTTCATTTTAACATCTTAAATTGCCTTTTGAGATTTAAAAGCTTGACAAGTTTTACCCATTTACTCCCTTCAAATTTTTCTTTCAACTTGTCCCATGCTTGCTTAGTAGTCTCACAATCCATGATGGTTGTGAAGATCTCATTAGAGAATGATGAATAGATGCAAGTGAGAGCCTTATCCTTCTTTGCCACTTCTTCTTCATGCTGCTTTATTTGAGCAATTGTTGGATTTACTCTTAATGGGGCAGGTTCCCTTCCCGTCTCCACAACATTCCATAAACCCAAGGCTCTTAAGTATGATTTCATCTTTACTACCCAAATTTGATAGTTTTCTCCTGAGAAAAGAGGAGCTGTTGGGGCTAGGAAATTTCTAGAGGCCATATGAAAAAACTCTTTAGGCGTTTAAGATCTCTTCTCTCAAACTCTCTTGGTGTTTCACTCCCTCACTCATACAAATCACAGTCCCTCAAGAGGCATTGCTTTGATACCACTGTTAATATTTGAACATAAACATATGGAATTTCAAAAATAAGAAATGAGAAATATTGCTTCCTTCATATTTTCATTCATAATCCATTGTGCTTATGTAGTAGCATTAACAAAAGTACATCAGCAGTGGTCATTACACATTGTAAAATAATGTTACAGCTCTTTTGAATAGACAACACTACTTTAAAAGTTTACTAACCGTACTTCTCGCTTATTAGCTTACATAAACATCATTACAACTATAATCCAAAAGTTAAAGCAAAATGAACAACTATACTCTTTGAAGTATCTTGGAAAAATCTCAGCAGCCATCAATATTTTGTTAGTCCTTGAATAAAATAAGAATTAAATATATATTTAGCTAAATTTTCAAATTGCCTCTAATTATTTATCTATTCACCTTCTTCTACTTCCTATCTAAAATATAATTTTTTTTTAGATTTTTCAATCTTTTACTCTGTCTCCAGTTGAACATCGCCCCCCCCCCCCCCCCCCCTCTCCTTTTTTTTACGTTTTCTCACTTCATCACCTCCTTTTCCTCGAATCTTGGATTCATATGAGACAAAATCCACTAATGGATATATTCACTATCGGTGGAGGTGTTGTAGCTTGAAAATCAGTTAAACAGGCCCTCATTATTAAATCCACCATGAAATCATAGTTGTAGCTCTAGAGTCAACTAGTAGTGAAGCTGAGTTGATATGGAATTTTCTATCATAAATTCCATTGGGTATGAAACCAATAACCGTAAAATATGTTTTATTTTTTTAAAATTGGCTCATAGTCCAAAAGACACCAATTTGAAACATATACACCTATAATTAAACTCAATACAACGTTTTATAAAATGATTTCAAAAAGTTTTTCACTTTTAAAATATGTGAGAGATTGTTGTAAATATCTTAAAAGTATCTCATGTTGCTAACATATAAACTAATTTTATTGTTTATTCATATAATTAAATTGTTGGGCTTGTAAAGGACTAGAGATGAAAGAAGTTTCTCCCATAAAAAATTTACCAAAAGCCCATTTGTAATAAAAACGGGTAGATTCCCTCCCTCTCCCCTATGTGGCCAGTTATACGTGAAGTCAAATTTACAACAAATTTTTGAAAAGGGTATGATCTATCCTTGAGTATTCACACCTAGAAATCCTCAAATTTCTGAAAGGATCTATCCTTGAGCATTCACACCTAGAAATTCTTTAGGACAGTGTTATCTTTCCGCTACTCAAGCCTTTTGTTTGCTTTTTCTTTCTTATTTTTCTAACAGTTTTCTTGCCTTTGAGCTTGTCACAAGCATTATGTCCATGTCCTTGAAGTTGCAAAATAAGTTCTGCGTCACTTGATGTTGTTATTTGACACGTGCCACAGGTACACTCCATTTGTTTATTAGGAACATCCTTTGGGACAATGCTATCTCCGCATAGCTCAACCTTATATTTGTTCCTCTTTCTTATTTTTCTAACAGTTTTCTTGTCTTTGAGCTTGTCGCAAGCATTTTGTCCCGGTCCTTGAAGTTGCGAAATAAGTTCTGCGTCACTTAATGTTGTCATTTGACACGTGCCACAAGTACACTCCATTTGGTTATTAGGGACATCGCTGCCCACTTCCACTGCAGTCGCTATTTCTTTAGGTGCCTCTGAAGAAGAAGAATTCTGGCTTTGTAGTATCTGGTTCTTGGCTTTCAACTTCTTAGAAGCAGCCTCACATCGCAGTCCTTGAAGATGGGAAATGAAGACTTCCTCACTTGTGGTTGTTACCTGACATATAGGACCGGTCCACTCCTTTGATATGCTCCTACAAGGCGGTGTAACATCTCTACATAATGCCATTGAAGCTGTCAAATCTTTGATCTCCAAAGAAGCACGTACGATATCTACTGCAGGAGCAAGGTCAGGCTGAATTTTTCCAATCTGCAGATGCAATTTTTAAAACATAGATAAGGATACAACTCGCTGTTGCTAGAAAGGTTACATGGACGTTGATTCAATGAGGAGCACATGCAACAACCTTGAAGTTTAAACAACCAATAACATCCCTTTATACATTGCTAAATCAACATTTATGCCAACATTGTACAACTAATTTGCAAAATTATCAATTTATGATATGAACTCTTGAACAATCCAATTTGCGCAAGACAAGTTCCTCCTGTTCTTTCTCACTTTTTCTAAACATCAAAGGTTTGATCAGATCAGGTATATCATTTCCTTGTTCTAATATGATGTCCGACAAGATAAAGTCCTTTACCTCTTTAGAAGTGTCAAAACAGTTCAATAATCGCTCAAGTAGATACACAATATAAACAGATTTTACCTTCTTGGCTGGGGCTATTTCTTTTTTATCCTTAATTCCCACAGCACTGATGACGTTCTTTGCAACGTCATGAACTTCAAGACATGACTGCATTTAGCAAAGGTTTGGAATGCAAGGTAGGAGGTATAGAAGGTTGTCATCTCATTAGTAATTAGATTCTAACAATGAACTAGCAACCATGAATAATAATAAACACTACAAATTTCCAGCGTGCATCGAACAATTTTCTCCATAAAGTTCTGATTCATATATACCTTGAAAGCAATGATATTCTCCAAAGCTTCAGGGTCATGTTCTTTTATGACATCTCTCTCAATCACAACTAGAAGATTGTATTTCTCAAGAAACAACTCCTTCAGCTTGATGAACATGTTGATACCAACTTGGCGATCCGCGGAAAGACATGGATGAATAATGCGTTTATATACATAGACAGAACCATCAAAGTAAGGTGCAACCAAGCAACCAACAAGTATCAGCTTTAAGAAGTGCCAGAAAGGTATCCTGACACATTCAGACAGGAACAATGTTAGAGATTAGCCACCAAATCAGAGCTACATAAAGAGTAAATCAAAGAATAAAATAACAACATTACCATTCAGGTAGCTTCAGAAGTTCTTCAAATATCAAAATTAAAGAAAGAGAGACCCAATAAGAGGTCAGCTTCCGGATCTCTGATATTGAATTTGTCTCAATTGCTTGAATGGAAGCCCATCTGTTAACAATTTTAGCTCAGATTATCACTTGTTAAATAGTTAGTGCTTTTCTAGAATTTTGCTCTATAAAGGGTCAACTAGTCTCCTGACCGGAGCATTCGGGGAAACAAATGGCACACAAGAACACAACCTCTCACACATATTTAAAGAAACTTACATGGGATAGCCCAAAGCAAACAGAGGCCTGAGAGCAAGCAAGAACAGAGCAAATTAGCTCAAAAAAATTATGTATAATTCAAGAAAATACAATTGTAGAAGATCAACACTAATGCCAACGCTTAGAAGCAACAAAAGTTACCTGAAAATGAAATTTTTATGGAATCATCTAAAGAAAAGATTGACATTCTTGAACACTAAGTGTACATAAAGCCAGGCAGGCTAAAAACGGATTGTATAATTTGCTTACCATGCAAGAACATCAAAGCATTCTACTGCAAGGTTAAAGAAAAGAACCAATATGCCCATGTTGGAATTCAAATCTTATTGGGAAGGATTCTTGGTTTAAATCTCCATTAAAATCTGCTCAAACTACACTACCCTTACCAATACTAGTACAAGGTAATAATTAAAGAACCACTTTGTATTAAAGTCAAAAAAAATAAAAACAAAAAAGTATCGGCTGCTCGGTGGATTGTTGAAATGACGAATTTACCATCAATTATGTACTAGCCTCATTTCAGTGACACGTTCAGCATAGTGGCTGTTTCATTAAAATAAGCATCTGGGTTGAGCGAGTACAACCATGAAATGTATACTCGCGAGGATACAAAGATTCTAAAGGGAATTCCTCTTATAATAAGTAACCTTGTATACGGACACAATCAACTCTCTTTCTCTTGATTTTTATATATTGACAATTTTCAACAAAAACTAATTTTCTTCCCCAAATTGATGATTTTTACAATGCTGGCCCCATTTGAAGAGGATGGAGAAGTGTAGTTTTCAACTTTTCAGCTTAGCTCACGGAGCGGGAGGTTTCAGATTCAAGGTATCTCCGCACCCTTTAAAAAAATTAATTTTATAAATTCTCCTTTGAATTTTTTGAAGTTTCGTGAATTTCGTGGGTTGGTGAGTATAGTAACCACTCGCATTATATATACTTCTCAAAGTAAATCGAACCAAATTAACTAAATTACTAAGTTGTGCAATTTACAAACTTGAGTAAAATATAAAGCTATATTTTTTTCATTTAATCAAAGAAAATGATAAATTGAGTTCTGAGTTTTCAGTCAAATATGGCACTTGTATAATTTTTTTTCAGAATTTATTCAATTAAAACTTTAAAAAAATTTCTGAATATGATATTGTAAAAACATGGTATATTATTTGTCAAATAGATCAGTTAAAGTGTGTTAATTGTGGGAAAATGCATTTTATTTAAGAAATATTTTTGACAAATCCTAAAGACACATAGTTAAAAAATTATTCATATGAGTAAGAATTATATTTTATCTTCATTTTCTTGTACAACTCCTTTTCATTTTCTTTATAGTTTCAGAGTATTTATCAAATCTACCATTTATTAAGCAACTTATTGAACTGCAGAATAATACACACATACATATATAGAAAGTCCTGTAAAATGAAACAATTGAGGCCTGCTCCCAACTCCCTCAAGCAATATTAAGTTCTTTACTCTTTGCCAAGTGCTTGCTACCATTAAGATGATTGTCCATGTTTCCCTCACTAGTACAGCTTATATTACAATTAGCTTACTTCGTCTTCGCCTTCGTCTTTGTTTTGTTCTCGTTTGTGAAGACACATTGCCAGATTCATGCGCCTCTGCCTCTTCACATGAATCAGGAATGCCTTTGCTTGTTACAGTCGCAGTTCCCATATCTTTACTATCCAGAAGTACATTTGTTTTAACTGAAGCCGGAAACTTAGCACTGGGCGACTGATTCTTAGGATTCAGCTTCTCCAAAGCATTCTCATGTTGCGTTCCTTGAAGATGTAAAATAAAGTCTGTTTCGCTTGTGGCTGTTTCTTGACATACAGCACAAATCCACAGCTTTTGCATATTAGTTGAATGTTGCTTCTCTGCAGAGCCTCCATCAGTCATCATTGCAGTATCCAAATCTCTGTTTCCCAGATTAACACCTGTTTTCACAGAAGTCTGGTTTTTGTGCTTGGAAGTGGCTTTCAACTCCTTATGTAGATTTCCTTGAAGATGTGAAATGAAGTCTGTCTCACTTGCAGCCGTGACCTGACATATACCACAAGTCCACTCCTTTTGAATGTTCTTAGAAGGCAACATGTCAAAATCTCTACCTGCAATTGCATCTTTCATTTCTTTAATCTCCACGAAACCACAGGTTCTGTTTCCTGACAGACCAAATTCAGGTTCTATTTGTTTAACCTGCAATTGTGATACACATAGACATTAGGGCCAAAATAAAATTAGCATATAGCAGCAAAGATACAGGCAAGAAAATGTTTGCGTTTACACTGCTAAATAAAAAATATTAACACATAGAACAAAGTGCCAACTGAGTAATATATTTGCTCCATTTTTTATATTTTGTAGTGCAAATTGCAGAGTTTCTTTATCATTAATACAAGATTCCTGAAAGGTTCATCTTTCCTTATAAAGGCTGAAACAGTTGATAAAATTTCAAGAAGGTATTCAAAATAATAAACCTCACCTGCTTGGTTGAGGTCACTTCTTTCTTCTCCATTATTGCCACGACATTCATCTCTTCCTTCACAACTTCAGTTTCTTTAAGCTTCCGCTGCAGTCAGCAAAAAGATAGGAAAAAGAATCTTGAAGAGTGCGGACCAGTTCATTATTCTTTTCAGTAAATAAAGCTATGCTTTCCATGGTTACACACATTGCAATCACTCTTCAGTTCGTAATGCAACTTCTTCATCCACAAGAACTTTACTACATACATTATTTAAACGAAGGCGCAAAAAAAAATATAAAGGAAGAAGACCTAGATATCTCAACCTCCAAAAATATATTGTTGTTATGCACTGAAAAATTATGTAGACCAAAAATTCAGCTAACTAATCTAAATTGAAACTATCCCACCAATCTTTAATACATATCGGACAATTCCTTCGCTATATTTTGATTCAGAAATCTATTTTGCACTTGCTTGTATGAGAAACATACCTTGAAAGCTGGCAAAGAATCAAGGGCAATGAGATTGTCTGAAGCATCAGCTCTGGTTTCTTTTGCTTCTGTCTTTACCTCAACTAGAATGTTATCTTGGTTCAAGAACTCCTTCAGCTTGATGAACCAATTAATAACATTGTGTGGGTTCAAAGATAGACACGGACGAACAATGTGTCTATAGACGTAAAAAGAACCATCGAAATGACGTATAATTAAGCAGCCAACAATTATTAGCTTTGTGGAAGGCCAATAAGGCAACCTTGCATGTGCATACCAAAAAAACAAAATAGATATGAGTTCAAAGGAAACACATATCCACTGGCCATATCAGAAAAAAGAAAAATGCAGCTATACTGCACATTAATATATATAGTTCCCAAATCTCAAAACAGCATATATCTCTAAATGATTATATACTAATTAAGTTGGAGAAAGTTGGTTCTTGACATGTCCACCATAAAAGAGTTGCATGAACTATAAAATGCAGAACAGATAGCACACTTACCATTCAAGTAACTTCCCAAAAGCATGTTCAAATATCAAAATCAAGGATAAGCAGACCCAATAGGTATTGAGCTTCTGGGTGCCCAAGTTTGAATTAGTTTCAATTGCTTGAATGGAAGCACATCTGTTACATTTGAAATTAATCATCAATGCCAAAAATAATCAATTGGACAAGCATTTTCTCAATTATATTTCTAATTTCTGAAAAAAATCACTGATCAGTAGTTCTTTAGTTTATTTAAAAAAAAATGTACATAGATATTTATGAGACATAAATTCAGAACATTAGATTAAAAAAATTTGCACAAAAAGAGGATTACTGATAATTTCAGGATTAATGAAGCTTTGTCAAGCAAAAGACTAGAATTGGGGAACAACTAAACATTACAAAGAAACATCAAATAGAGAGCACAAATTCTGTAATGCTAATGCCATAAGAACACACATTCAGTGAATTAGAGATATACTTACAAAGGATAGCCCAATGCAAAGAGAGGCCTGCAAAATAGAACAGAAAGAGTAAGATAATCAAGAGTAGGTAACCCACCACAAAGAAACCAAAAAGTCAACTTCTTGGAGTCATAATTAACCATGAAGCAGGTAAAAATTCAAGATTTCTATCACTGAATAAGAAGAAACAATTAACCAAAAAGAATATCTAAAAGAGAAAGAAAGCAAAATTACAGTACCCTTTTGAGACAAATTCAGAACCTTGCACTCTATAGAACTATCAAGCAATAAAAGATTGAAACTTTGAAAAGCACATACCATGCAAGAACATCAAAGCACTCCGCTGCAACCTTGAAGAAAAGACCCATCAAACCCATGTTGTTTGAGAGGGTTTCTTCACCTAAATCTGCATTAAAGACAGTTCGTGCTGCGATGCCGACACGGCCAAGCAGTAACGAACATTTGTTTAAGTGTTAACAAAGAAAAGTTGGAAAAAAAGCAAGCGAGGCAGTCACTTCATGACTCTTGAAATGGCGAATTTATCCTTCACTCGTGTAAGCTGTGTTCTTTAACCTCTATTGGTCTCCAACTCTCCATTACATGGAAGATGCTACAGGTAGCCTTTATGAGGCTAGCGAGTATAGAGAGAAATAAGGTTCATTTGTTTGCAAAAAATATACTGTGTTTGTATTTTTTTATAATTTATTGTAATATTTAAAAAGATAATAAATTAAAAAAATATATCAAAAATTAAAAAAATAATAAATAAGAAGAGAATGTTTTGAAAAAATATTTGTCCATTCTTAAAATAGAAAAATATATTATTTTATTTTAAAATAATTTTTTTTAACTGATAAATTATTTTTTTTGATTTATTTTTTTAACTAATTCAAATATAAAAAGTAAAAAAAATATTTTTTAAATAATATATTTTAAAAAATATTTTTCACAAATAAATGTAGCGTAAATAATAGCAATAGCGTGCAAAACGCGTCCTCATACGTACGGTGTTTTAGGCAGAACTGTTGGACCTTTTTTTTTATTTGAGAATACATGGACCTTGTTCTCTAGCATATTGTAAGCTTATTTATCATTTTTCCAAGATTTTTGTTGACAACCATAATTTCATTGAACAGAAACAAGAGCAGAAGCTCTATACATCCAGGAAGTTGACCAAGCGGAAGCAAAAAAAAAGATAAGATAAATGCTGCAATGGGTTAATTCGTACACGAATACCCGGATTGAACTTTCTAATTTTTTGTTGATTTTAAAAGAATACCAGAAAAATAAGAAAAATAGGAAATTTTTATCGAAATTCGTCAAAAATCGTATTCCAACAACCAACGAGACGAATAAATATTATTTATGACAAAACCTCAAATGGAAAAAGGTAAAAGACGAAAAAATTAAAAAAAAAATAAACATAAAACTTCAAAGCTAATTTTGAGGCTCTAAACGAAGGAATTTGGACCTAAAACCTGGTTCATTTAAGGTAAGTCTTGTAACAAATAAATGTCTCTAAATCAATTTTGTTTTGATATATTATGGGCGCGTGATTTAATCAAACCCAAAAGTTAGAGCCTTTACAAGTTTAGGTGTGCGCTCCCCTCCGGTCGAATTCTTCCATAAAGTGTAATACATTTTGTTCCGCATCAAAAGTCACCCAATTTACTTCTACTTACGTGATCCAATGTAGAAGTAAAATATATGACTATCTTGAGAAAGCAAAAAATAAAATAAATCTAGTAGTTAGGCAGTGTTGGATGAGGTTTAGTTAGAAGCAGTAGATGCTTCTTCAGAAGAGGATGATGCATTGAATGACTGAGTCAGATTCTTCATTCGATATTTCTTTATTTTCTTGCTGGTAGCATTAGTGCCTAGGGCAGAAGAAAGCTACTTGGCACCGTCCTTAATGACATTGCCCAGTAAAGACTTCATGATAAGCATGGCAGTCTTAAACTTCTCGGCCAAGGAGAGAGCAGCAGGGCCAGACTTTAATGGGCTGTCAACAGGATTGTAGTTGAGTGGACAAGAGGCTTCATCGACCTTGATATGTTTGGCCTTGGGGGACAGCTCCATATGGGCTTGGACTTCACTATTGGGTTGAATAACTAGCTCCTTTCTTTCGGTGTTGAGCCCATTAGCCTTGTCAAGAATAGTTTCCAATGATGGATTATGATTTCCATCGTTTGCTTCATGCATGCACCAACCTTCAGAAGAGAGGAACAGGCCATCATTGCCTTTTGGGGAGTCACTACGGACTATCAAGGGTCCCATCATTGGTTCAGCTGGAGGCAGTTGTGGCATTGGAACTGCTGCGTTGGAGACATTGCCTAAGGAGAGCTTCTCAATGAAGGAAGTGAGAACTGTTGAGGCCAAAGGTTCAACCATTGTCAGCGGAGGATGGAGGACCGCTTTCTTCAGTGGATCAACATACAACTAGGGGGCCATAAGCATTTTTGCTATGGACTTGCCTTGTGATTTCTTGTTCAGTGATGAATGTAGGGCATTTTTTGGTGATATGGTTGAAGAAACCACAAAGATGACAAAAACTTGGAAGTTTCTCATATTGCATAGCAACCCACTTTGTTTTTGATGTGGTCTAAGAGCAAGCTTTGGAGTTTTTAGGCAAATTGGACAAAGTTCGGCAGTGGCAGTTTTGTAATTAAAGTGAAGTTTTGAGTGTTGGATTTTAGCAATTTCAGTGGCTAATTTGGGTGGAATTGGGCCACTGATTCGAAGTCACTAGCTTTGCTTGTGATGGCCTATAGATTTTGGCCAAATTCGCTTGTTTGGGCCTTCGAATTACTGTTTTCCTATTTTAATAATTTTACCTATTTTTATTAGGAGTTTATTTAGGGTTTACTTTTGGTATATAAGCTTATTTAACACCTTGTTTTGGACAGCTTTTGTTTTTTAATAAAATTATAGACTTTGTTTTCAATTTCCTAGAATTCGATAGAATCAATAGGAGTTTGAAGGTTGCGAATCGGTATTCCTTAGAATCAACGATTTTCGCAATTACCTACCTTCCGCTATATCAGGTG
>CATIWM010381596.1:0-15909 GCA_949671775.1 Mallotus repandus
TATATATATATATATATATCATAACATTATAATTCAGCTGCATACATTATTGTTAATGCTTCTATGCATTATACAACATATGCTGCATTCAATGATCCACAAATATTGCTTCAAATAATGACATAGTACCACATCTACAAATTAAAGATAGAACATGTGGGCAAAAATTATTCCTCTCATCTGTACACAATTTGATTTATAGCTCATTGAGATAGAGCATGCGAGTGTCGACATGGGGAAGATTTATCTATTAAAATTTTTATCCATAATTGACTTAAATATATTCATCTTGCACTAAAAGGTAAATAGACTTTGTGGTTTACTATCATGCAAAAACATGAAGTTATGATACAAGTACATTGGGACAAAAAAAAAGTATACGACACACACGAGTAGTGATCTACGACTGACGCAAACCGCTATATGATAATTTTTTTAAAATTTTTTGTTTGACGCAAATGCAGCGACTATAGTGGAATACTAATTGAGAGAACATTTTTGGAATTTGACGCGAGCCACAAAAAACTGTTATATATATATAGGTTTGTAATGGTACTTTTACCATAAAATATTACTTCAATAATATAATTTATGTAACTATTTAAATTATTTTAGAAAATATTATATATTTGTTTAAAAAAATTATTAAATTATTCTTTATAAAATAGAATTTATTGATTTTATATTTACCTTATAAATAATTTTACTACTAGCCATTCATTTTATTTTTGATATTATTGTATACCTTGCAAGTGTTATTGGAATAAAAGAAAACGAAACTCCATCAAAAAACTCAAGTAAAAAATAATTTCTTCTAAAACAGTATCAATAGGAGCCAAGTTTGGAGCATCAGAAGAGAAGGCCTTCAGGGCATTAATCACCACAAGACTGTCTGACTCAACAATAACACGCCGGAAACAAGCATCAAAAGCAAGTTGAAGGCCAACCAAAATTGACTGAGCCTCCATCACATCGACAGAATTGATCTGACAAGATCTTTTACCAGCAGACAGCAAAACCTCACCTTGACAATCCCGCAACACAACACCAAAAGCAGCAACAAAATTTCCAGAAATAACAGCAGCATCAGTGTTAATTTTAACAGCCGAAGCTCCAGGGGGAGACCACGAAGTCACAGCTGGCGACGAAGGCAAAGATACCGAGCTTGACGTAAAACGTCGAGCCTCTTGAAACACATTCAGATGAGATAAAGTCTGAATACCCACTTGCGCCGGGTGGAGTTTTAGGTTCTTATGCACCACCTTATTTCTATGGAACCACACATTCCACAGAAACATTATAAAAAACTGAAATTGGTCCACATTTAAAACCCGAAAAAATACAGCACCCAATCCACAATATCCTGAAAAGAACCAACATCTGATCTCAAAGCAAGCACACTAGCTAACCAAGCTCCCCGAACCCATTTACACCGCGAGAAAATATGCAGCGCTGATTCCCCACTCTGACCACAAGTTCTACAGATGTTATCGACATGAACACCCCTCTCCATTAAGGTCTGAAAAGTTGGAAGCATATTATTACATAACCTCCAAATAAAAATTTTAACCTTAGTAGGAACACACAAGGACCACAATTTCTTGCAAAACAACTGTAACCGACAAGACTTAGATGAAGAACAAGGCTCTAACAAACTAAGACGCTGGGCAACAAAATAACCGGATTTTACCTCATAAGAACCATGGCGAGAAAACTTCCATAATAAAGAGTCCCAGATAGAATAGCGTTTGCTTCAACAGGATTAAACAAATGGCGCACTAGATCAGAGTCCCAGCATTTCCGATCTACATCAATGAGCTGACTCACCATTGACACCGAAGGTGAAGATCCAGCAGAGAAAACCCAATTTGACCTCATACCCGGAATCCAATTATCATTCCTAGTAGATTATCATAAAAGAGTAGTGGGTCACAATGCCTCTTTAAAAATCACACTCCTTAAATAGAATCTCTTAAGACAAGTAATTTTAATAGCACAATAATTAACAACAACTGTACCCGATAATAGCTATTAAATAGACATAAAAGATAATATCAAAATTTAACGAGGTTCGACCAATTATGCCTACGTCCTCGAACACTACTAAAATAATATTTCACTAATTTAGGAAATATTACAAAAGAGAGAGAAAATTAATTGCTAATATATGAGAAATGATAATTTTGGGATGAGAAAAACTAAAGGAGGGAGGAGTCTATTTATAACTAAAGACTCCCTTGTTTCTCAAATTCCTGATTTGGGAAATTTAAAAACCAACAAATCTCCACCTTAGAATATTCCAAACAATTTTCTCACAAATCCAAACTTCAGTAGTGCGTGCAAATTTTAGCTTTCAATTTTCAACAATATTGACCAAGTCTAAACAATGTTTAAACTTGACTATAGTTACCACTTTTGTCATCATATCAGCAGGATTCTCAGTGGTCTAAATTTTCTGGATTGTGACTCCACCTTCTTCTAGAATCTCCCGTACAAAGTGATATCGAACATCGATGTGCTTCATCCTTACATGATAAACCTAGTTCTTTGCTAAATGAATAGCACTCTAACTGTGACAATGCACTTTGATGTGCTTCTGCTCCATTCCTAGTTCACCAAGCAACCCTTGAAGCCAAATTGCCTCCTTCACAGCCTCTGTAATTGCCATATACTCTGCCTCTATAGTAAACAAAGCAACTATTGACTGTAAGGTGGACTTCCAACTGACTGGTGCTTTTGTAAGAGTAAAGACATAAACAGTAGTTGAACAACGCTTGTCCAAATCACCAGTATAGTCAGAATCACAATACCCAACGACACACTGACCGTCTTTCTTATCCTGCTAAAATATCAAACCAACATCTACGTACGGTGTTCAAAATATACTGTAGAATCCATTTCACAACTTGCCAATGCTCCTTTCCAGGATCATGCATATACCTGCTCACAACCCTAACTACTTGTGAAATATTGGGCCTTGTACACTCCATTCCATACATTAAGCTACCAACAACACTTGCATGCAGTACTTTTGACATGTGTTCCCATTCTCCATCATTCTTTGATGACATGGATGCACTCAGCTTGAAATGAGGAGTAAGTGGTGTACTAACTGGTTTTGACTTCTCATTCATGCCAAAACATTTTAGTACCTTCCTCAGATATTCTTTCTGAGATAAACAAAGACTCCCCAATTTCCTATCTCTAGATATCTCCATACTAAGAATCTTCTTTGTTTCACCGAGATCCTTCATCTCAAACTCCTTGTTCAATTGAGTCTTTGATTTCTCAATTTCTATCTAACTCCTAGAGGCTATAAGCATATCATCAACATAAAGAAGAAGATATATATATGATCCGTCTTATAGCTTGTGCAAATACACAGAATGATCATATTTGCTTATTGTGTACTTTTGCTCTATCATAAATTTGTCAAATCGCTTATACCACTGCCTCGAAGATTGCTTCAATCCATACAGCGATTTTTCCAATTTGCAAACCATATTTTCTTTTCCAGCAACTTTGAATCTATCTGGCTGAGTCATATAGATTTCCTCCTCTAAGTCTCCATGTAAAAATGCAATTTTTACATCCATCTGAAATAGTTCAAAATTCAACTGTGCTACCAAAGCCAACAAAATTCTAATGGAGGAATGCTTTACAACTGGAGAAAATATTTCATTATAATCAACTCCCTCCATTTGAGCGTAGCCTTTAGCTACCAATCTTACTTTGTAGCAAACATTATCCTTGTAAGGAAATCCATCTTTCTTTGCATATACCCATTTGCATCCAATTGCATTCTTTCCCTTCGAAAGACTAGCTAATTTCCATGTCTGATATTTTAAAGGGACTGCATTTCATCATTCATAGCGATCCTCCACCTTTTCTGTTCTGAACTTTAAACTGCTTCATTATAAGTGGCAGGAATGTCATCAATTGCAATTGGTGATGCAGAAGCGACCATATTAGCATAGTGAGCAGATTGTCTAATGGTCCTCGTTCCCTTTCTTTATGCAATTGATTCTTGTTTCAGTGGAGGTTCTTGGGTTTGAACCTCTTCTTCATCTGACTCTTCTTTATCTCACTCTTCTTCTACAAAAGAAGAGTCCTCATCAATTTCTTTATTGGCTGGGACAATTATGGTGCGATTAAACTCCACCTATTGAGGAGCACCATATGTCTGCTCCATTTTTTCTGAAGTCACCTTTCTCAACATGGTAGATTCATCAAAGGTAACATCTCTACTGAAGATTACTTTCTGTGTTTCTAGACACCAAAGATGATAGCCTTTCACACCAGAGGTGATCCTCATAAAGATCACCTTCTTAGCTCTTGGATCCAGCTTTGACTCCTTAACATGGTAGTGTGCAGTGCAACCAAACACATGTAAGGCATCATAATCTGTAGCAAGTTTTCCAAACCATTTCTCCAATGGTGTTTTACCCCCAATAGCAGTCAATGGTAAATGGTTGATAAGGTGACAAGCATATACTACAGCCTCAACCCATAATTCTTTGCCTAACCAGCATTGGACAACATACACCAAACCTTCTCCAGCAATGTTCGGTTCATACACTCTACCACCCCATTTTGTTGTGGTGTATTTCTGACAGTGAAGTGCCGGACAATACCTTCATCTTCATAGACTTTCAAAATTGGATCATTTTTTAATTCTCCACCATTGTCTATACGGAGACATTTGACTTTTCTGCCTGTTTAAGTCTCCACCATCGTTTTCCATTTAAGAAAAATTTCCACCACCTCATCCTTTGTCTTCATTGTATACACCCAAACTCTCCGAGAAAAATCATCAACAAAGGTGACATAAGAGTGTTTTCCTTCTAATGAAGTTGTCTTGGAAGGCCCCCACACATCTGAATGAACATAATATAAAATACCCTTAGTATCATGGATTGTTGTCCCAAATTTCACCCTTGTTTTCTTCCCTTTGATACAATGCTCACAAAAATCTAATTTGCAAGCCTAAGCTCCTTTCAATAATCCTTGATCTATCAACAATTTCAAGGATTTTTTACTAGTATGCCCCAAGCGCATATGCCATAACTTGATTGCTTCTGACTCCTAATCATCAGTAGAAGCTATTATTGCTGCTATCCCAATAATTATACTACCCAAAAAGTAATACACATTATTTCTTTTTAGAATTCCCTTCATTATCATAAGTGCACCAGAGATGATCCTCATAATCCCATCTTTCGCCCTTACTTCGACACCTTTTGACTCTAAGGTTCCCGCAGAGATAAGATTCCTCATCAAATCCTGCACACAATGAACACCTGTTAAGGTTCTTATTGATCCATCCTGATTCCTCAAGCGAATTGAACCCATCCTATATGTGTCAAGAGGGACATTACTTACTGTGTAGACAACTCCACCTTTTAGTTCTTTAAAATAAAAAAACCATTCTCTATTGGGGGTTATATGGTGGCTACAAGTTGAATCTAGCAACCATGAACTAAAACAACAGGTTGATAGTGTAGCATTAATTGAGAGATCTGAATCTGCATCATCACACTTAGCTACATTTGACTCTGGGACAACCTTTCCCCTTTCAGGTTTGCCTTTATTTTTTAGCTTGGGACAATCTTTCTTCCAGTGCCCTTTTTCTCGACAAAAGGCACATTGATCTTTACTCAGTCTGGACTTTAAGTTTGATCTCCCTCTCCTTCCTTTATTCTGACTCTGCGAACGGCCTCTAATAACAAGAGCTTCTACTTTTACACTTGTATTTTCTTGCATTTCTTTCTTTCTCAATTCGTAACAATACAAGGCAGTAGTTACTTCACTGAGAGACACATCAACCTTCCCATGAAGTTGAGTAGTTTCAAGATACTCAAACTCATCAAGAAGTGATCCCATCAACATCAGAGCTAGATCTTCTTCTTTAAAAGCCACGTCCATATTCAACAGATCAGTCACTAGCTAATTAAAGCTAGTAATGTGATCATTCATAGTGGTACCTGGAATATAATTGAAGCGAAATAATCTTTTTTCATGTAGAGTTTGTTCTGATCGCTTTTCTTTAAAAATTTCTCTTCTAGTGCCTTCCACAATTTACTTGCAGAAGTTTCTTTAGAAAATGCATACTTCTGCTCTCTACAAAGACATGATCGGATGGTACCACATGCCAATCTATTGATCATCTTCCATTCTTTCTCCTCAACATCATTTGGCTTCTTTTCTTCAATGGCAATGTCTAGACCTTGCTGAAAAACAACATCTAGAACCTCATTTTGCCACATGCCTAAATGGCTGGTGCCATAAAAAATCTCCATTTCAAATCTAGCATTTGTCACAGCAGTTCTTCCCAAAATTGAAGATGAAGAACTTGTTGACGTCGATGTGGATTCTTTTGTGCTTTCTGCCATTTCTGCTGCAAATTCTATTTAATAGCTGTCAATACGGAATGTCAAGTAGCCCAAGATAATTTTTTCTGATGTGAAAGATTAGCCTAAGCCGCAACCACAGAGCATACTAAAATCAACCAAGAGCTCTAATACCAATTATTATGGAATTCAGGTTAATTTCTACCAATAATAAATTTACCTTGAGAACTATTATACAGGTGACTAGAGTGAAAATGATTGTACTAAAAATAACCCCAAGGTAGATTCCTAGGAAAGAGTGGTGGCGTCACAATTCCTCCTTAAAAAGCACACTCCTTAGATAGAATCTATCAAGTAAAAGTAATTTTAATAGAACAATAATTAACAACAACTACACCCGATAATAGCTATTAAATAGACATAAAAGAGAACACCAAAATTTAACGAGGTTCAGCCAATTATGCCTACATCCTCGGACACTACTAAAATAATATTTCACTAATTTAGGAAATATTACAAAAGAGAGAGAAAATTAATTGCTAATATATGAGAGAGAGAAATTTCATGATGAGAAAAACTAAAGGGGGGAGGAGTCTATTTATAACTAAAGACTCCCTTTTTTTCTCAAATTCCCGATACGGGAATTTTACAAACCAACACCCCACTCTCCAGCAAAGCCCAAAGATAGAATTGACATAGCTTTGTAAATATTTTGCCAAAAATAAAATGGATTGGATCCCACCTTAGTGTTCAGAAAAGAGCCATGCCGAAAATATTTAGCTTTCAAAACCTGTGAACTAAGCGAATCAGGAGTAGACAAGATTCGCCACCCTTGCTTTGCCAAAAGTGCCAAATTAAAAGAATAAATATGGCAAAAGCCTAAACGCCCATCCATTTTAGATTTAGTCATCCGATTCCAAGAACACTAGTGAATATGATTGTCATTATCATTACTTCCCCACCAAAATTTATTAATAAGGAGCTGAATTTCCTCACAAAAAGTCTGGGGAAGGGCAAAGCAACTAATAATGTAAGTAGGGATCATCTGAATAACTGCCTTAATGAGAGCTTCTCTACCCGCAATAGATAATATCTTTTCCTTCTAACCTTGGATCTTATGCCAAATTTTGTCCCACAAGAAGCTAAAAATAGCCTTTTAAGATTTGCCAATAAACAAAGGTAAACCTAAATATTTATAGTGGTTTGGCACGTAAGAAACACTTAGAATCCCTTGAAGCTACTTACACTTATCATCTGAGACCACCTTACTAAAAAAGACCGTTGACTTAGAAAAATTAACCAACCGACCCATTGCACATTCATAACACTTGAGAATAGCCTTAATACTTTCACAATAAGAAATAGAATCCCGACAGAAAATGATACTTTCATCAGCAAATAACAAATGTGACACACTGGGGCCTGTTCTAGAAATTCTGATAGGATGCAAATCACCACAACTAGGATAAAAAGAAATTAAGGTAGATAGACCTTTAGCACAAAATAAAAATAAATAGGGTGAAAGCGGGTGACCTTGCTGCAAGCCTCTTGAAGGAACCAACAAACCATAAGGAAAACCATTCACTAAGAAAGTAAAAGAAACACTCTTAACATAACATATAATTAAACTGACAAAATGAGGGGGAAACTGCATATGAAGCATCATTCTCTCAAAAAATCCCATTTAACCCTGTCATAAGCCTTACTCATATCAATGTTTAAAGCAAGAGCACCCTCTTTACCCGGACCTCTATATTTCATAGAATAGAAAAGTTCATGTGCCACAATAGAATTATCAGTAATCATCCTACCTAGGACAAAAGCACTATATTTTAGAGAAATCAAGGATGGTAAGACAACCTTGAGCCTATTTGCCAAAACCTTTGCAATTAATTTGTACAGAACATTACAAAGGCTAATAGGCCGCAAATCCTTCATAGAGTCCGGGCTTTTAACTTTAGGAATTAAAGTAAGAAAAGTATGATTCAAGTTATGTGGCATAATCCCATCAACTAAAAAAATTTTTGCTAAAGAAATAATATCCTTACCAATGATGTGCCAAAATCGTTGATAAAATAAAGCTGACATCCCATCTAGCCCTGGAGATTTATTAGGATGCATCTGCTTAAAAGCAGAGCTAATCTCCTCATCACTGAAAGGAGAAATAAGAAATTCTTTATCCTCCTCAGACAACCGATAATTGACACCCACCATAACAGAATCCACACAAGAAACTCCATGACTCGAAAAAAGCTCCAAAAAATAGCTCTCAATGACTTGAATCACTACTTCGGGATTTTCTTGCATAACACCATCTGCATTTTTCAATTTGAGCAGCAAATTAGTTCGGTGCCTGAAAGAAGCTTTTTGATGACAAAACTTCATATTCTTATCTCCCTCGAAGACCCATAACACCCAAGATCTTTATCTTTAAAAAATATCCTTATGCTCAAGCAATTCTTAGAACCTCCCTTTTTCAGTCGAAACAGCTGAATAATTATCAACAAAATGAGATTGCATCGTAGCTCCTCTAGTTTTTTAGTCAATTTATGGATCAAAGAAGGCATATGACCAAACTAGGAATGACTCTAATCCTTAAGGGCAACACCACATATAGATTTATTAGATAGGACATCAACATCAGCACTAGCAACATGAGAACCCCATTAGTCCCAAATTAAATCTTCACATGACCCTTCTTTTACCCAGAAAGCCTCAAAATGAAAAGGCCTAGCAACCTTCTTAACATTTAGCTGAAACCCATCAGAATCCAACAAGCGAGGAAGTTGATCATAAGCAAATTTGGCTAAATGAAAAATCATTAATTGAGGGAATAAGCTATCCCAAGAAGCCAAACAAAAAAAACTTGTCCAATCTTTCAGCAATAAACTCATAATCCCTTCTTCCATTATCCCAGGTAAATTCATATCCCATAAACCCCATATCTTTTAATAATAGTTGATCCACCACACTCTGGAAAGTCGTAGAGGATAACAGATTAATCTCCCTACCCCCTTTCTTCTCCCAGGAATAGAGAACCTCATTAAAATCTCTGAAACAAATCAATAGAGATTAAATTAAAAAACATATATGATGCATTAAATCCCATAAGTGTTCTTTCATATTAGATTCAGGCCACCCATAATAACCCACTCCAAGCCACTCTAAATCTATTATGGAATCCACCTGAAAAAGAATATAATGTGAAGAGAATTACTTGATATCTACATTAATATCCTTACACCATAATAGTAACAGTCCCCCAAACCAACCAATAGCTTTAATAAAAAAAATAAATAAAGAAAAAGAATATCTAAGAGCATCAACATGCATATTGAAGAGGCGTGTTTCCATGAGGAAGATAATATTCGAATTTTTACAACGAATAAAAAATTGGAAATCCTGTAATGTTCGAGGGCTCCCCAGGCCTCGAACGTTCCAACTTCAAAACTTCATAGAGCCCGGTGGGGCTGCAACACAGCCTCCGCCTCACAACTAAAATCCGTAGTTGCCACAAATTCCTCCGCCCTTGCTTTCTTCCCCAAAATTAAAGAACAATTCTCTACCAATCCCCTTTTAGTTCCTAGACATTCAAGATCAATTAAAGCTCCTTTTGAACCTTCACATTTTTTCCTACTCATTTTGCGGTAACGTTTGGATCATCTGATAGTATGATTATCCTAAGGGCAAGAGGTAACAGTAGTTACTACCAAAGAATTCTCATTTTGCATGAAGGACCCTATATCAATTGGAAAAGAAATAATAGAACCTCCAGGATTTCAATGTGTTGGAATTAAGTCAATATCCATAGAGATAGATTTGACATCACTTTCTGCATCAGCAATAAGAGGATCATTATTAGCTTCAGCTACCGATTTAGGAGAAGAAATATCATTGTCAATATTTAGCTTACGACGAACTTGAAGGAACTCAAAACTGGTTAGTTGTTGCAAAAAGGAACCTCTATCTCTAGCAATACCCGAAGAAGAGACAACCTCGAATAAAAACCTATTCCTCAATGGAAAAGCACGAACAAGGGGATTATAAGGCCAAGAAGTAGTCTATATTTCATCAGGTTTGAGTTCACATTCATCCTCAGTATGGCCAATGTGACCACACCAATAACAAAAATTCGGTAGTCTCTCATACCGAAAGTAAACCCAAACCTTTTCACCTGCCCTATTAAGGACAAAAAACCTCTGCGTAAAGGGGTCATAGTATTAATAGCAATGCGAAGACGCATAAAATCCCCCCATAAGTTAATTTCAGATTCTAGAATCTCCAAGACAAAATTTAAACTCTGACCAATTTTCTCCAAAGACCCCTTATCCCGCTTATTCAATGGAAGATCATAAAAATGTACCTAGAAAGGGCAATATGTAAGATCAATCTCAAAAGGTTGTTCATCACCCTTTAATTCACCCAAAATAATTAGTTGGTGATCGTAGTGCCATGGACCATTAAATAGAACATGAGCCCTATCCTTTTTTTATAAGAACTCACACACAAAGGTATTGGTACCCACTTCTTGGAGTTTAAAATCCTTCACAGTACGCCAAGCAGCCATTAACGCCCTAGTAAGGGCTTTCAAATTAAAAGGTTTGCCCGAAACAGCTTTTCCCACCACACACATATCAGGATGATTAGAAGACTACCCATCATTCAAGCCAAGATCTACCACTGCCTCTTCCTCATGAGTTAAGGAAAACTGTTCCATTAGATGACTTAATTCATGAGCTATAGTGAAAAGAAAACAAAACTATCCACAAGGGAAGGCGAAGGAGAAAACAAAACTATCCACCAGGGAAGTAGAAAGAGAAAAAAAAACTCTAGAAAATAGAAGGAAAACCCTAACCCTAGCCTTATAACCCTAACTCTAGGTAAAGAGAAAACTCCACATTGGGAAAAATTTTCTCTATGTTATTTTTTTATTGGTTTTATATTTACCTTATAAATAATTTTACAATTACCCATTCATTGTATTTTTAATATTATTTTATACCTTGTATAGAAATTCATCTTAATTTTTTAGGCTTATATTTGCAAAGCTCACCAACTGTAAGGCTTCAAAAAATTGGCGGGCAGTTACAGCTGAACTGCTCACCATGAAAAATTAGTGACCAATTACAGCTAAACCGCTCGCCATAAATTATTGTCATACTATGATGGCACAACCCCTCATCTCTTTACGATTATTAACAGGTGACTTCTCTCTTAACATGGATCTTTCATGTGAAGATAAGGCGCCAAACTATGTTATGTATAAAGGACTCCAGAGAATAACTACTCACTATTATAAGATGTGGGATTTAGCTTTCAAAACAATAACAGGAAACAAAGGCAAAAATGAAATCAAAGAGGATCCCATATATAGTTCTTATAGATAATAATTTATGGATGTTGTTCTAAAGTTGATTCAGCTATATGTATTAGACTGTACAAAAGTTTATTCAAATAATGGAGCTACGCATGCAACCTGAAAGATAAAGGACTCTAACTGTATTAGAACTTCACCATGCTACTTTTAAATCTTTGTAATTAGCACAAAAGTTTTACCATTCCCATAATATAAAGTTTCAAAAATTAGTTAAAAATGAAACAATACCTTATTATTATCTGTAAGAAGGGATGGGATGTGGAAAATGATAGTGCAATGATTTATTGTATGTTTTAAACACCATTCTTTCATACGAGGACAAATGTTGATGCTTACTGATTCAAGTGTTGGAGGGATGCCATCCTTTGGTAAGGATCGGAGACGCAGCGATTCCAAATGTTTAGTTCAATTAGAGAGGTGAGCTATCAGAGACCACTAGAGATGGATTTCAGATTCTTTAAAGTCAAAGATGAAGAGATGGGTGAAGAAGGTGGAAAGAAGTAGTATGTAAAAAATCATAATCTTGAATACTTGGTATTGTGCTAGAGATTATAAAATTGGTGAGAGAGTAGAGCCTGTCAAATCCCTACTTTGACATTAGTTGTTTTAGATTCTTGCAATTCTCGATTCTAATTTTAGTTAAGTTTGTAAACAAGCCAACTTGTAGAAAAAATTGCACATCTTCACATTCTATTATCTCTAGTAAAAAGTTGCTTCTTCGGTGAAGATTTGATTGATTTAGCCCCATCTTCTGCTTCTTTCCAAAATTTGATCACTCTACAAATATATAAATGCAATGGATTGAACAACCTGTTCACACCATTAGTCGCCAAAATTTTGGTGCAATGCATAGTTCAAATAGTGAGTGATTTATATGTTAAAATTATTATAAATATTACTTTGTCAAAAGAAAAAGTAAAAAATTAGCCAAATTTAGTTAGATTTTTGGTAGGACACTTTAGTTGTCAAATTTAGGTGAATTTTTGGTAGCATACTTTGGTTGTCAAATTTAAGTGAATGTTTGGTAGCACACTGTATGAAAAATTACTAAAGTTGGTTAAAAATTTGCCCATTTGCATGGCTATATAAAGCCATGCACTTTGTAAGAATTATACATTAAGTGAGAGCAAAAACAAGTACAAGTGTGTGTGTGGTGTTAAGTGAGTAGCAGAGAAATAAGAGAGAGAAAATCCTAAGTGTGCCGTGTGTTCAACGTGAGAGTGTGTGTGGTACTAGTGTGTGAGTGTTGTAGTGAGTGTCCAAGAGAAAAATTTTTTTTTTTTGGGCTTGGGTTGAATAGTATTATCTTGTAATAGTGATTTTATTTTAGCAAAAAATAGTTTTAATTCACTATTTTATTGTCCCATTTTTCACGTGCTATTTTATTGTTTTATACGCAATAATTCAACAATGGTATCAGAGCCAAGGTTGTAATTTCTCTCAAAATTCTGAGTATGCTCTATGGTTACAGTTTTAACTGATCTTCTACATCGTAAAAGATTTTTTTTGAGAATTTTTCAATTTACGGCTGGGGGAGATTTTGCACTTGCACAGTTTGGAACTGTGAAGCTCATTGGTTTAGAACCATACTTGCTTGGTGAAACGTGAGGCTGCTAAATCCAAGTCACTATGGTAGAATCTGGAAATGTTGGTGTTATTAAAAAATTAAATAATAATAATTATGGCATGTGGAGGACTTGCATGGAGTCATACTTGTAAGGTCAAGACATATCACCACCACCACTAAATTGTGATAATGGCAATCTCAGAATATGGAGAATTAAAGCTTGGAAAGCCATGTTTGCCATCAAAACAACCATTGAAGAGGAGATTATGGAACACATTAGAAATGCTACCACACCAAAAGAAGCTTGGGATTCTCTTGCTATGCGGTTCTAAAAAAGGAATGACACTAGACTTCAACTATTGGAAAATGAACTAATGTCTATCTCACAAAAAGATATGAAAATTAGTTAGTATTTTACCAAGATGAAGTCCTTATGTCGAGAAATTACTGAATTGGATGAGGCATCCAAAATAGCCAGCAGCAGAATGAGGAGAATCATCATTCATGGACTACGACCTTAATACCACAGTTTCATGGCTGCAGTTCAAGGTTGGCCCACACAACCTTCAATCGAAGAGTTAGAGAATTTGTTGGTAAGTTAAGAAACTCTAGCAAAATAAATGGCTGGAGTATCCTTGAATACTGGAGAGGTGGTGCCGTTCACCAACAAAAAGAATTAAAGAATCTTCCCCATGGTAGGAATGGAGGAAAGACACGAGGTAATGTCCAACCGGAGGGAACTCAATAGAAGCAACAGTACAACAATTAGCAATCTAAGAATTTCATACGTTAAAATGGTGAGTGTTTTAACTATGGCAAGAAAGGATACTACGCTAGAGATTGTTAGTCTAAGAAGAAGACAGTTCAAAGCAATGCAGCAACAACAAGCAATTGCCACCATGATGAACCAGAGTGGGATGCTGAAGCATTATTTTTGGAAACAATGCAAGTGGAAGAAAGTTCCAATTCAGAGATTATGGAAGTCCCTATTTTTATGGCTACCACAATAAAAGTAGAAGAGGATCAGACATCTAGTGCTTCTAGTTCTCATAGATTGATTATAAGAAATGTAGGATCTTTTATTCTAGTTATACTAGTCACATGACAGGAGATAGAAGCAAACTCCATAATGCTTCAGAGTATAAAGGTAAGTGAGTAGTGGTAACTGCAATTAACTCGCAGCTGCCAATCATTCACATTGGCGACACAGTGATCACTTCATGTTCAAATCAACAACAAGTGCAGTTGGAGGATATGTACAGAGTATTAGGCATAAAGAATAATCTTCTATCAATGTCATATTTGATTGGTTGTGCTAACTTTGTTGTGTTTGGCTCTGAAGATGTCAAGGTTTGTCAATAAGTTAAAACAATTGACACAACAATAATGGAGGGACAGAAGGTGGATTCAATGTATGTCTTATTAACAGAGATGCTTATGCGGAGAAGACCAAGGGCGGTGATACAGCTGACTTGTGGCATGGATGGTTGGAACATGCCAATTATTATAAACTGAAAATGATGATGAGCAAATCGTCATTAAGAAGGCTACCTAATCTTGATGTTTGTACTAACGTGGTTTGTGCTAGATGTCAGTATGGAAAGACGCACCAACTTCCATACGAGGAGTCATCATTCAGAGCCAAACAGCCATTAGAGTTTATCCACTCAGATGTATTAAGGAAAGTGAATCATTCATCAATCAATGGTATGCACTACATGGTGACATTTTTTTTATGATTATTCAAGATATGTCTGGGTCTATTTCATGAAAGAAAAATATGAAACTCTAGCAAAATTCAAAGAATTCAAGCAGATGGTTAAAAATGAAGTTGGAAGCAAAATACAATGCCTTCATACTGATAATGAGGGAGAATACATCTTTGATGAGTTCTCAAGTTATCTTGTTCAGTGCAAGATTAGGAGACAATTGACCTGTCCAAACATACCACAATACAATGGTGTTGCAGAAATAAAGAATGTTCCTGGGAGATTTTTGGCCGAGTGCATGAGAACAACAATTCATATAATCAATAGACTTCCTCAGCCGAAGATGGGATTTATGTCTCCATTTGAGAAATTATGGAATATGAAAACTATGGTGAGCCACTTTAAAGTTTTTATTGTGTTTGTTTTGTATTTGTACCTGATCATCTACGTAGCAAGTTCGATAAGAAAGCCTTTGTGGGATATGATGAGAATAGAAAAGGATGAAGATGTTGTGATTCTACAACTGGCAAATGTTATGTCTCACGAAATGTTGTATTTGATGAGACATCATCATGGTGGACACCAAAGTATGTTGTACTTCCTCACTCTAATAAAGAAGAATAATTGCACAAAAAGTGTGAAGAACAATCAACAGAAGTTCAGCAGATTCCAAAGCTTGTAATGCAGTCTTAACCTCAAAAAAAGCCAAGGCAGACTGGTGTGTATTGAAGAATTGATGTTGAGGATAAACTAGTGGTGGAGATACCTGATATAATGCAAATATGCATAGCTATTTAGTATAGTTTGGTGTTATTTTCATATAGTTTTTGTTATGTTTTTGTGTTTATTTGATTATGTATTTGTTATTTTTATTTCTAAGTATTGTTATTTGTTGTTTTTGTGTTT
>CATIWM010381693.1:0-10307 GCA_949671775.1 Mallotus repandus
GACCTTTACCATAAAAACAAGAACAATCAATTTTTTTTTAATCATCTAGGACCCGAAAAAGGCATCGCCATAATCATCTAAGTTCACAAGTTTATAACGGCACAACTCACAGCAAAAATTAATCATTTATAAAGAACTTCTAGCACCAAAAGGGAGTTCAATTGGTCCTTAAATATATTCACATATATTGGTGAATTATATACTTAGCTTCGGCAAGTGATTTCTTTGAATACAAGTATTCACTTTCCTTTTATTTGTTGCCCTGTAATTAACCATTTTAATTAACTCATTTGAACTGCATTCTATAGTTTTCTTTGGAAAAATTGTGGAGCAAAAATTTACAAATACAACAGCATTTTTAATGGCAACTAAAAGCTAAAGCTCATGACAGTTCAAACAACAAGTGGACATATTTTGAAGACAAGCTCTGCAATAAGAACCTCAAGGAAACAACCTATAAGATGACAGATTTCAGAGCTGCCCAAGAACCAATTCAATGAAGAACAGAGCAGCAACAAGAATGTTGACATCAAGCAACAAAATATAATTTTAATTAATTTGAGACTTAATTTAATTAATTATTATTATTATTATTTATTTAATAATCCAAGGGCACGGATCTTACAATCACAATTTGTTTGGATTTCTAACGGATGAAATAAAAATTAATGATAATAGAAGCTCTTAAATAATGAAAGGAAATTTTATTAACTAAGACTTAGACAAGCTGAAAGATAATTTGCTTTGAAATTAACAAGAAAGTTGATGTAGACAAGAACTGAAAATTTGCTAATGTCACGATCCGAACCCCAAGAGCATGTGACCAGCACTAGAAAATGGGAAAACATGAGGCTTTCGAAACCCTTAGTAAGCCCTAAAGAATTTTTAAAATAAACAATTAATTAACTTTAAAATTCGAATGAAAATCTGGCAGAATTTTCCCTATACCAAGACAATCCCAAAACCTGTAAAATAGTAGAAATAACTCTTCCAATGTATATTTTCATTCTCTACTACAACCACAACACACAACCAACAGAATACACAAGGTTCATCACAAAATAATTCACAAATACAAATTTTACAAATGCTCTACTACTGCGGTATCTAGAATTCGAGTACATAATACATATGTTAAATAAACCTACATAATATAGTCAAACAAGAAGAAATCCGGCGTAGACAATGAGGAATATCAGTCTGATTGTGAGATCCTGGGAAAAATAAAAATGAGGGGAATCAGACCTCACTAAGTGAATTAATGTTATAAAATGCATGTTGTGTTTTAAAATACCTAATTAAAACCATAAAATTTATTTATTAGGTAAATATTAAAAAATCCTTTAATTGATAAAATCATTTTCATAAAAATATATTCTTCCAAAATGTATAACTCTCTTAAATATAGAAAATAAATCGTGCAAATATAATATTTATTAATGAAATAAAACCTGTGGTGGGAGTTTAAGGTAGAATTCTAAACCTCAGTTCTACTAGCCTTGCGACTTACTTTTTCTGAATGACTGCCATCCTGAGAGATCAAGCACAACCAAGTTACAGCCACAGTCGAATCTCTTAATCCAAATTGATATCTTGAGAGAGCAAGCTCAACCGAGTTACATCTCAATCCGGCCCGAGAGAACAAGCTCCCCCAAGCTCAATGTACAATACTGCCCGAAAGAACAAGCTCAACTGAGCCACACATTAACAAATATCTTACTCAAATTTATACCCGTGCGCACGTGGTCCTGGTGACACCCACCAGGTAGCTTGTTTTACTAGTCCAAAAACATAATTATATATTTAAATAAAATACAACAAAGCTAAAAGCTTCTTTCCAAAATTCTTATCAATAATAAAAAGAAATAAGAGCTCATATGGTATATATATATAAAGATAAGCCAATAAATTCCACAAAATATCAATACCACATTTATCAAAATAATTAAATTTTCAATTTTATATTAACATATCTTCAACTAACATTTTATAAAATTAACTCACAGGTGATGCATGCTGGCCGACGTGTCCTCGGCTACCTCAACTCGGCACTTTCTGCTCTCAAACTCTCTAAATAACCAAAATATTTATTTAAATAAATACCTCCAAAAATTCTTAAAAATTATAAAAATGAAAGAATCACTGAAATTGACTTGTGAATGCCTAAATAATTCATTTTCACCCTTAAGGATTATTCTCGATGAGTCAACTAATTTAAACGGAAATTAAACAATTTTTGCTGCAAATATTCCAAAAATTATTTCTCAACATCTGCAAGGAATTAAACTAAACTCCATATACAGAAATTGATCACCACAATTTATACTATTTATTAAAAATATTTTCATAATTTATTTTATGGTTGCACTATTTACTTGTCGGAATTCGGGTGGGACCCGCCGGATTTGTCATACCAACATGTTCACAATAATTTCTAGACTACATCTAAAGCCTCAAATGCACCAAAATATAAACAGAATTTACAAATAAAAAAATTACAAAAATTACAAAAAAAATTGTAGAAAATTCAAACGATTGAGATCGGACAGGTGGTTGGTTGCTATGGACTCCTGGTGATGAAAGAAACACGTTAGTAACAATATTAGAGACTAAAAGTCACCGGAACAGTTCAGAATAGTGATGGAATTACCAAGTAGTTTTTTTTTGAAATTGCACTATTCTAAGCCATTTTTCATGAAACAAAATCTACCAGAGTATAGAGGAGGATGAGAAGAAGTTATGGTTCAAATTTGGTGTCAATTGGAGGTTGTTTGGGTGGTTAACGGAGAGAAAGAATAATTTTGGTACTAAACCATAATTTTCCACACAAAATCAGCTTCAACCTGCTGTTAGTCTTCTTTTCCATCTCTGGCAGCCTTTCTTCCTTTCTTAAATGCATAGACACACATGCACATTGTCCTTTGGTCCCACTTGACTTTATATATATATATATATATATATATCCTTCTTTTGTGGTCTTCCCCATTATAATATATGTATATATAATATAATAATAACTACAATAAGATATCAATAATAATAATAATAATAATAATAATAATAAAGACAATGATTAACAATGATAATATTAACAACAAAGGTGATAATAATAATAATAACAATAATAATAATAATAATAATAATATCAACGATAATAACAAAGATGATGATGATGATGATAATAATAATAATAATTAAAATAATAATAATAATAATAATGACATAAATTCTGGTAATCACATTATTCCCCCTTAAGAAAATTTTTCCTCGAATTTTACATCAATATTGAAACAAATAGGGGTATCAACTCTGCATATTAGCCTTCGTCTCCCAAGTGCAATCTTCCATTGTATGGTTGCTCCACAACACCTTCACAGTAGGAATTCATTTAGTGTGAAGCTGGCGAATTTTGTCGATCCACAATCGCCACTGGGTACTCTTCATATGTCAGATCTTCATTAAGCTCTACTGTCTGTGTGGCTACAAAACATGTGTAGGATCAGAGATTTACTTCCTTAACATAGAAATATGGAATACTGGATAAATCCATGACAATTCTTGTGGCAACACTAGTCTGTAAGCCACATCACCCACTCCTAGGTAGATCTCAAAGGGCCCTATATATCTTGGAGCTAGTTTACCCTTTTGACCAAATCGCATTACTCCCATCATCAGTGACACCTTGAGAAACACCTCTTAGAATCAACATAGTTTTTCTGTCGATTAAAAGATGTCTTTAATCTCTGTTGGATGATAGGAACCTTCTTTGAAGTCACTCGCACTAACTATGGCCCCGTTATCTACCTCCCTCCAACTTCCCAACACATAGGGGATCTACACTTTTGACCATATAATGCTTCATAGGTAGCCATTCCAATACTAGCATGGTAGTCGTTGTTATAAGAAAATTCAATCGAAGGCAAGTGTAAATCTTATTGACTACTAAAGTCGATCACACACATTCTTAGCATATCTTCTAATGTATAAATGGTTCTTTTTAACTGACCATTCGTTTAAGGATGAAATGTCGTGTTGAACTCAAGTCCAATACCCAATGCTTTATGCAACTTGCCAAAAGACTAAAATAAAAGTAGCTCCTCTATCAGACACTATATGTTTTGGTACCCCATAGAGGCAAATAATTCAATTAATGTACAATCTTGCTAACCTATCAGTAGTATATGTCTTTTTAATTGGTAAAAAAATGAGCTAACTTAGTCTACCAACTATTGCCCATATGACATCACAGCCACTCGATGTGCGAGGAAAACAAGAAATAAAGTCCATTACAATCATGTCCCACTTCCACTCTGGAATGGGTAACTATTGCAGCAATCCTGAGGGTATTTAATGTTCCAAATTTATTCATTGACAAGTGAGTCGCTTGGATATAAACTTGGCAATGTCTCTTTTCATCTCATTCCACCAATACATATCTTTTAAATTGTGATGCATCTTGGTAGAACCTGGATGAACATTGTAAGCAGAAGAAAATGAGCTTCCTTTATGATCTCCTTTCTTAGCTCATCCACATCTACCACACACAACCTAGTGCCTAAATGTAATATGCCTTCACTGTCAATTACAAAATCTCTGGATTGACCTTGATGTACTTCTGACATTATCTTCTACAATTATGGGTCTTTTCTTTGAGCTGGCTTAACTTTATTCAAGTACATTGATCGTACTTTGAATTAGGCCAATAAGCATGACCCCTGATCAATTTACTCTTGTAATTCTCTAATGATTGGGCTCCTTTTTTAGCTTAATATGAGCAAGGCTTCCTGCTGACTTCGTGCTCAAAGCATCAACCACCATATTGGTTTTGCCCGTATATTACAAAATAGAGCAATTATAGTCTTTAAGGAGTCCCATCTATCTCCTATGCCTTAAGTTCAATTCTCTCTGTTGGAAAATATAATTTAAACTTTTATGGTCAGTTTATATTTCACAAGTTACACCATACAAATAATGTCTCCAAATCTTCAATGCAAACACCACTGCTACCGTTTATAAATCATGAGTAGGGTAAATTTGCTCTTGCTTTTTTTTAACTGACATGAAGCATAAGCAACTGCTCTTCTATTCTGCATTAATACATACCCTAGTCCTACTCGAGAAGCATCACAATACACTACATATCCTTAATTTCCCAAAGGTAGAGTCAATACTAGAGCTAAGGTCAACCTATCCTTGAGCAACTGGAAGTGCTCCTCACATCTATCCATCTATAAAAACTTAACATTTTTCTAGGACAACCATGTTAAAGGTGTGGCAATCTTAGAGAAATCCTTCATAAATCTCCTATAATAACCAGTTAAACCTAAAAAACTCCTTACTTCCAAAACTGTTGTGGGCCTCAGCCTCTCTGTAATGGCTTTAATCTTTTTAGGATCCACTTGTATACCATCTTTGGATACTGCATGGCCTAAGAATACCACTTGATCTAACCAAAACTCAAACTTTAAGAATTTGGTATACAATTGGTGCTCTCTCAAAGTCTGAAGCTTCATTCTCTGATACATAGCACGTTCCTTCTCACTTTTAGAATTAACCAAGATATTATCAATAAACACAATCACAAATTAATCTAAGAATGGCCTAAACACCCAGGAAAGAAACCCTTATCTGGCAACTCTTACAACTGCTCTTTAAGCTCCTTCAATTCTATGGATGCCATTCTAATATGGCATAAAGATAGGATCTGTATCGGGTACAACATCGATACAAAATTCTATCTCTCTTACCAGTGGTAAACCTAGTAATTCTTCATGAAAGACATTCAAGAACTCACACATAAGTAGCACGTTCTAAACTGTCCCCTTATCTGCCTCTGTATCTCTAACCATAGCTAAGTAGCCTTGACATCCCCTTCTAAGCATCTTTCTAACTATGATCGCAGAGATGATATTCCAAGGCATTGCACTCTTGTCGCCTCAGAATCAAAATTCCACATCATTTAAAATTTTAAAAATCATTTCTTTCTCCGAAAAATCCAAAGAAGCATAATGCTGGGCTAACCAATCCATTCCCAAAATCACATCAAAATCAATGACATACAATAGGACTAACTCCGCAAACAACTCTCTAAACTCTAGTCCTCGGCTTAAATGCCAATATATGCTGGACCCAATCTTGTAATATACAATTTTATCACTCTCCTCTCATCTTGCATCATGTTTATGGCATGACGTGATAGTCTAAAGAACTCGCGGGTGTACTCCTCTGCCAACTGCTCTCCTCTAGCTATATGCAATAGCTGCCATATGAAATTGTCCTTTATTAAAGGTGGATAGAAATACCTCAAAAATTACTCTTTAAATTCCAACCATATCATGGTAGTCATATATGGCTGGATTGACTACATAAACCAGTCCTAAGTTGTGGCTTGAACTGATAGCTCTACAATCATTATCCTCTAATAGTCAAAGTATATTTTCTTGGTCTTGACCTCAATAGTGTTTATAAAATTCAAAGCATCTTTAGTACCATCAAAAGGGACTCTCCCAATCTTGGAATACAATAAGGTTACATCTGCATTAGACATCCCTTGATTCCTATGCAATAACATCTACTGTACTAAAGGCATAGTTTGATTAAGTGTCGCTAGTGTTTGATTAATTCTTGCTATAACAACTATAAAAGCTATAGGACTTATATCTATAGAGTTGCTTCTGCTGGCAACTGTTGTTCCTTTCACTAAGCCATTACTGTTTTAGGTTTACCCCCCTTTATCTGGTGGGGCAGGGGAGGAGTTTCATCTTGAAATGACTGCTCATCACCAATACATGTTGCCCCTACAACAGGAGCAGTTCACATTTGCCTTATTTTGAAAAGACACAAAAATCAACAAGATTTAAAATATAACAAGAATACTGACAAATAACACGAGCATGTCACATCTACAATCATCACAATTATCACGTCACAAAACCACGCTAAAAAAATGATAAATAATGACATCATCATTGCATCATTACTGCATCATCACTTGCTTAGTAGCATTTTTATTGCTTAGTAGCAATTTTATTTGCTTAGTAGCATTTATCTGCTTAGAAGCATTTTTATCTGCTTAGAAGCATTTTCACCTGCTCAGTAGGATTTTTATTGCTTATAAGCATTATTCATCTGCTCAGTAGCATTTTTATCTACTTAGAAGCACTATTTTACTTACTTAGTAGCATTTTCATCTACTTAGAAGCATTTCATTGCTTAGAAGCATTTTTATCTACTTAGAAGCACTTCCACTTGCTTAGTAGCATTTTTATTACCCAGTAGCATTTCATCTGCTTAGGAGCATTTTTACTTACTTAGTAGCATTTTTTATATGCTTAGAAGCATTTTTATCTGCTTAGAAGCATTTTTATCCGCTTAGAAGCATTTTCACCGCTTAGTAGCATTTTCATATGCTTAGTAGCATTCTCATTTGCTTTACACCTCAGTAGTTTATAGTAGCATTCTTATTTGCTTGACACCTCAGTAGGTTATAATTGCATTCTCATTTACTTGACACCTCAGTAGGTTATAGTAGCATTCTTACTTGCTTAACACCTTAGAAGGTTATAGTAACACTTTCATTCACTTGATACCTAAGGAGGTTATGAAAGCATCATCTTACCTCACTCAAGGAAATTGTAAGAGCAAAAATAGATAATAACTTCTTTAACCAGATGAAATAATATCAACAAATGATGGGCCTTACGTCAAGAGACTGAACTGTACACCATCAGGTAAGTATCTCTTCCCAAAAAATGTTTTTTTACATCTCTATATTGCTTCAAATGTATTAACATCAGTACTAGAGGACTGTACAACACACATAAATCAGGGGACAAATGTCATATATCAAATTTTGACTTTCCACAAAAAGGTCCAGTGGTGAAAACATCTCTACAAATATGACAAGTGTATGTTCATTCATACTACCTTTGAAGCATGTCGTGAGTTTGAAAAGCCAAAACCAAGTAAAATTAGCTACTGAATCACTAAGTTGAACCCTGATTTTATGAACTATGAATTATCGAAATGATTAGTAGCTCATTTCGAGCAACGATCGCTCAAAATATGCAACTCGTCAGATCGGTGTTCATCTCATAAGATCAGAGTTCCACTTTGTGAAAATCAGAAGTCAATTTTGATAAAACAAACCTTGAAAAAATGTCTATAAGCCCTAAAAACCTTCGAAAATGATCCCAAAATTGTGCGCGTAATCCCGAGAAGTAGCGCGTGAGCGAATTTGTAGCGCATGACCACACCCGAACACATTTCACTCATGCGTGAAAATGACAGTTGATTTTGACAAAACGGACATCAGAAACACCACCGAAAGGTCCAAAAACCTTGAAAAACTCTCATAAAATGCGAAAACGGTGCCCGAGAAGGCCGCATGACACGCATTAGATCAGGCTCCCTAGGCTTGTGATCACGCATCCCAGGGGCATGATCACACGTAAATTAGTGTGATCACATGTCCCGGTACACGTGCACACGTGCAAAAATGCGTACACACGCTTCTTAGGGCACGTGATCATGTATTTTTTAACACATTTCCCTATAAGTAGGGGTCTCTACCTCCCATTTCAAGATCAGCAAGAGCCAAAAAAGCACACGCACACTGAAATATTGTTGAATTAAAGACTCAGGAGTCCCAATTCACACACTTTTAGCCCACTTTCTACATTTTTTATAGGATTTTTAGACCGCTTTTAAACCAATCCCACCCTCATCTTTGTCAAAGTACGCTTCAAAGGCATACGAATTTTCATTACACATATCATTTTCAACCTCTTGACGAGGAAAGCTTGAAAATCTCATGAATCTAAAGCTTCAAAAACTCAAAAACAAGCTCAATCGAATCAGAGGACCAAATAATCATTTTTGCGTGTTTATTTTATTCCCGCTAGTAGTTGAGAATTTGTTGTGATATGTGTGATGAGACTGGACTTGCATGCTGATTGAATAATCTATGCTTTGTTTGCTCATAATAAATTGTCATTTTACATTAATATGCATTCAATGAACACGAAAGCTTACTTATCTAAGCTAAAGCTTCGATATCTCGGTCCGATGATGCGATCATCATCATTTATTATTTATCTTAGCATTTAGAAATGCTTTATAATAATTCCTGCAAGAGCATAAACTACGTGCATCTATTTAATCATTCATGATGCATCAATCATCCTTGTTGTGCTTATATGCTATTTTAGTGGATGAATAGATGAAATTGCACATAGTTGTTTCAACCTCTATCTTGCAGGTGTTTTCTAGATCAGGACTAGATTTACATTTCATATGTATTTACTAGGAAAGCCTTGTAAATAATTATGTTGAATTTCACATACTTTTCATTATTATCAATATGCTTGTGTGAATGCATTTATACCAACTGTCATTACCAACACTAGGGTGCTGCGGTAGCCATTTATTGAGTATTAAAATGAGAAATAGTCAAAAAGTATATGAGATCTCCCGGGCTCAGAATCTTTACTAGGGACGATACTCGTTGAGTGACCCGATGTCGTCCCTTTCATCTTTTTCTGATTTTCTAAAAACCAGGTGGCTAATCCAAACACAAAAGCATCTCGCATCCCCCTGAGACTAACCATTTGTCCCTGTCCCATAAACAGAACGGATGTCTCATTTGACAAAGTTGCCATGTCTCTTGGAATCTTCCATTCAAAAAAAAAACCTCAGGTCGCTCACAACAGGGTGTGTTTTAGACTTTGGAATAGATGATGACACTGGTATGATTTAATTGGATTATAGTGATGATGGTTGATTGGTTGTTAGAGGAGATAAGGGCTGGTAAGGTGAGGAAAAGGTATTTGAGTGGGATTGGGAACAAGATGGAGATAAAGTAAAAGGATTGGAATCATTACAATTTGATTGTTGACTAGGGTTGACATGACCTTGATGCACAATTGTTAACCAAATATGAAAAACATCTTCTTTATCATGATTTAAACAAGTTGGAATTTTAAAACAAGGAAAAGTGGATTCATTACAATGAACAAATCATGTATGATAAATACGACCTGTGGATAAATCCAAATAATTATAACCAAAATGATTTTTAGCTAATCCTAAATTAACACACTCTTATGAGCGAAAAGCAAATTTAAATTTGTTATATGGGCGTAAAAGAGAAAATATACAACAACCAAAATTTTTATAATCTTTGTAGTTTGGGGTGGTACCAAATTTTTTCGAAAAGGAGTATGCCATTAAGAATGTCACTAGGCATACTCTTAATAAGATAAATAGCATGTTCAATAGTAAATGACCAGAATTTTAATGGAACTTTT
>CATIWM010381719.1:0-14478 GCA_949671775.1 Mallotus repandus
CAAATATTGAGTATAAATATATGCAAAGTCATTATCTATATATAGATGTTGGTAAAAGTCAATTGATGTGGATCTTCTTGGATTCTTACTGAACATGAATCATGGACAACGGTAGAGGTGGACCACCCAAGTTATGTTGGGTAGTGCATGTGCACCACCGGCAAAAATTTCGTTTTGTGCTGTAAACCTCATAACACATTCTGCACATATTTACTACATAGCTTTATATATAGAGAGGGAGAAGCACACATTTGTGTGTGTGGAGTTTTATTAATGTGATTTGATTTGACACTAAATTTATACTTCCAAAATAATTGTATTATTTAATTGTTCAATCTTAATTATAACAAATTAATTTGAATTGTAGTTACGATTTATTTTTCTTTGACTAAATTTAATTTGAAAAAAAAAGATCAAAGATTCGAAATCGTGCGATAAAAATTTTGGCCTTTTAACCAAAACTGTACATGAAATTAAAATGGAGAATTATAAAAGATTGCAAATATATAACCAATTTTATTAAATAAAAATAGTTTCAAAGATTAATGAAACAGATAGTTTAAGAAATTTGTAACTATTTAAGCACAAATACTCAATTTCCAAACTAAATACGATTACCGTCAGCAATGATAAAACTATGACATGAGAGATTACGGTTTAGTGTTCATTATAATAAAACCATGATATTTTATTTCATTTTAAAGGAAAAATCAGGGGCCAAAGTTAATAAAGAGATATTGGAAAAGAAAAGGTTGATAGGATTTCTACAATTGAAGGACCTGCCTTTGTCTAATTAGCGTAATTATTCATTACATACAATATATGAATTATTGGTTAGATTTTTGGAGCTTAGTGCTTGTGCTTAACCAAAGAAAGTGCAATATACTATGGTATAACTTAGTCAACTTTATATTGACACCTGAATGATGTTGGCCACCTAACGAAGAAATCATCCCTCCAAAAAAAAAAACAAAAAATCATAGCTAGCATAATTATTATTATTATTATTATTGTTATTATTACTGGTTAATTTCTACCATGAAAATTGATAATAAATTAATAACTAATCATAATAACATTAAATCACAAAATAAATTTTGATGGCAGTGCTGTGTGGTAAGGTAAAATAATGTTTCACAAACTCTTGATTAATTATTTTTTTTTTTTTTGAAGAAAATAATTTTATGCTAAATATTTCAAAAAATGAAAACAAATTATACTGATTAATGCATATTGTATAAACAAAATCTTTGGAATAAAGGGTGCATATCTTTAAATAAAGCTCATCCTTACCTTCAAAAAAAATTATTAGAATAGATATTCTGTCGTAATTAAAGGACAACGTGGAAAAAATTAGTCTCTAACTTATTCATTTGCGGGATTTGTAGAGACAAAAATTATTAACTAAAATCGATGAGAGATTGGCAGCACACATCACTAGGACTAGCCAATATGTGTATGCCCATCATCAACCAAAAACAGCAACTATTGGGACCATACACATAGATCGATCAAGCCATGAGAAGCAATGTAATATCATTTCATTTTGGTGGCTGCATTTCTACTCG
Source organism: Mallotus repandus (assembly GCA_949671775.1). Classification (NCBI taxonomy): domain Eukaryota; kingdom Viridiplantae; phylum Streptophyta; class Magnoliopsida; order Malpighiales; family Euphorbiaceae; genus Mallotus; species Mallotus repandus. Next base: position 1,569 of record CATIWM010381719.1, read on the forward strand.
TACAAGTCAAGTCAACATATATATACACTAAAATATTGAATCATCAATATATATATATATATATGCATATATATTTTCATTCTAAAATTGTAAATTTTATCTGTTTTAAGTTATAGATTGCTTGATTTTTTAAAAATAATAGTTAATTTGCTAATAATTCTTTATACATTTCTTAGCAGAATCATTTCTTTTCAGAAAAATAATGCATATTGTTTGATATTAATTTTTAACTCATATAAAAATTAAATTCAATTCAATTTATGAGATAAAAAGAATAAATTTAGTTGATTAAAATACTTGACAATCGTTTAATATTTAAATATAAAAATTTAAAATATATATATAGTTTTTTATTGGTGTAAAAGTAAAATATTTTTTTTGTCAACTATTACAATTTCACTCGGAATGAAGGAGATTTGATCCCGGGTGGAATCATAGTATCCATAACGCTAATCACTAAGATTAAAAAAACTATTTAAGCATGGCAACAATGGTCCCAACAGAATACAATGTTTGTGACCAATGACTCCTAACCCAATTGGTTAGGGTGAGATACTCATCACCCTTAGGTTATCTGTTCAATCCTTGGAGAGGACATGACAAGGATTAGATCCTTTGCTCACACCCTCACAAGGACATATATGTAATAGTTAATTGTAATAGTTGATAGTTATAGTAATAAAAGTGAGTTGTTGTAATGTAATGAAAGTTGTAATCTACCAGTAGAGGGATGCAATGACAAAAAAACAAGAGTACAATGTTTGTGGCAAATTCAATTAAAATATCATTCTAAGCTTTATTATAGTCAGACGGTGAATAGGTCTCAAAGAACAAGGTATCAGTACAAAATACAAGGTTGGACTGTGCAAGGTTCATTCATATTGATAATACACCAAAAAGCTTAGAATTTTTTCATTATTTATTTCCTTTCTTTTCCTTTTTCTTGGGTGCACGTACTGCAGCACTCATATTGGTTTTGCATGTTTGTTTGGTCCCTTTATGATATTAGCCTCCAACAAACTCAATTAATTCCATGGCTCTGATAAGACTGTTCTTTCAATCTGCCTGCTTCATTCACTATGTGAATCTTGCAAATTGTAAATAGATTTTTTTTTTCTATAAGTTGACTTTAACTATAATATGCTTAGTCAATTTAGAACCGATGATTTATCATACTGTCACGGAATCAAGACGTTAATTCAGGGCATGGAAGTGTTTTGATATATGACTATCACATGGACCATAATGATAATGAGCAGAACCAGCAGAAGGTGGACGACATAAATATACAACAGAATTAGGTACAAGAAATTTATAAACTAACCAATTGAAGCCCTATATTCATAGCTGACTTAAATAGGTTCATGTGTTTATTAGCCTTTTTCTAACACTTTCTTTCTTGGTTATCACTTAAATGGAGTTGGTTTTCTGAATCATTCGTTCAACTACCTAAAAAGGTAAAAGCTACTACATCTTCAAAGAAGAAGAAGAAGAAGAAGAAGAAGGTAAAAAATATTATGTATTATTAATTCTTTGAATAATGACTTTATTAATATTGTGTTAATGACATTAAAAAGCACATTATTTGCCTTTAATTATGAAATGCAATCCACACTACATGAACTCCTTCCAATGCAAAATGATTAGGGGTAACCCCATCTCAAAATTAAAAGGAAAAAAAAATAGCAAATGAAAATGATGCCAGAATTCTCTTTTTGTGGGCTTCTTTTTGTTTTTGTTTTGGTTTTTGTTTTAGGTAGGGAGGTGGGATTGAAAGCTGGAGAATAGTACCCAAATCTTTGATTTGCATAATCTTAGCTACTTAATCAATCACATAAAATCCAATGAAGCTAACAATCAAGATGAAGATTCCATTAATTAACATCATTTTGACCAATATAATGATAATGATTTTTTTTTTAACAAGAACCTATGGTGATAAAGATTAGAGTGTGTGTGGAAACCATCATTTTTATTCACTGGAAACTTTGTTAGATGTCTAGTTCCCAAGGGACAAAAGCTTGGTTCTGTGTTCCACTCTCTAATCTTTTATTTTTGCAATTATGGGGCAATGCAATAATAATCTCCAATCTTGAGAAAAGTATAGTAGTCAAATACTTTAGCATTTTGTTTCTAGTGGATCTCTAGTTCACATTCACGTGCCATCTCTGCGTCTTTGCGGCCCCTTTGCTGCTGCTAGATAGGGCTATTAGGGCGGCCAAGCTGCTTATACCTCATTTTTCAATTAACATTTAATACATACACAGCACAAACACTAAACATTTTTTTAAAAAAAAATATATTATCTGCTGATACAACCGTTGTTGATCATGCACTAACCTTTCAAAGCTCAGAGAATAATGCAAAACAGAATTTAAGGGGGTTTTGTTTGCTTTTTACATTGTCCTAGGGCACACTGCATTTTATGTTTATATCTCTGATTTTTACTGTCAGGAAATTTAATACATTGATCTAACATTGGGCCCAAAGCAAACATGGTCCAAGAACATATCCAGGTTAATTATGTATCTGAACACTTTTTTGTCCACGACCTTGGATTCTAGTCTGAATTTACTCCAAGTAAGATTCTTGCAGATGCATTCGTACACCTATGGTTTGCTGAAATGTACCCTGGATTCTTGTTTGTTTACATGTTACCTAAGTAGGCTACAAGCAATAGGCCTCAAGATTTGTACAAATTGGCTCCCAAGTACCCAGATACACAGAATCCCAATAATATGGTATCATCATTAGTGGTTGCAGGCCTGCGTTCAGTTCTCCAAATTCTGAGTTATTGAAAGTTGTTTGTGTAGACACTCATAGCCCATAGCTAAAGAAAGCAAAAGGATAAGATACAAACCTGGAAAAGCAGATTTGTAAGATTCTAATGGCCAACAGCAACCACATTGCTTATTCTATGAAGCTAGAATGTTTTTTTTTTGGTCGGAATATGGAGCAAGAATGTTGATGAAGTCAAGAAGGAATATTTTCTCAGCAATTTAAACAGCATTTTTGTTTAATATCCAACAAATGATTATAATGTGGTAAAGAAGAATGTTCAGCTACTCACATCTTAGCTGAAAATGTTGGATCTTGATAAGAGTAAGGGGGTTAACGAATGCTAATAATTTCAGCAGTCTACATTGCAATTCTAAACTCTTCAGTTTATTTTGTGTTTGTGATACATATTGTCATCCCAATATACATACTCGAAACAACAGAATTTCACCGATATGAACTGTTATTCTATTACATGTTTCTTTGTAAACTGTCACATACTGCTTGATAAAGTCCCACCAATGAGCAGAAGTAGCTACTTATCCCTATTTTTTTTTTTTTTGAGCCACAAAGTCATAACTTTCGACTGAGCTTTTGAAAATTATGAGAATGGTGGCTACTAAAAACTTCAACTGGAATACATTTCAGAAGTAGAAGAAAAATGAGATGACTTGTACAAAATTCACAGTTTAAAATAGACAATTGTGTTCTTTATGCTATTTTCAATCGTCTCGAACCAAATTGGTTGGCTCACTCAAAACATATTTGGGAAGTTCATACTTTGCACCTACAGAAATTTTGACATTCAGGATTAAATTTCAGGGCACAACGTTTGCATTTAGATAAACAAATATATGTATACATGTGCACATATGTTAAAAGAAAGTTGAAGAAGAGAAAGCAAAGAATTTGGCACCTCTTTCATCATAACAGATGGTCAAGTCCTCACTTTGAACGATCACACCAGCACTATCCACAATTGCTTGTGCAAGTGTTAAATCAGCTTCAGCAGCAGCATGAAGTGCATCCCATATCTCTGATAGGAGAAAACATTCTTGGGAATGTTTGTTACTCAAAACCATCAAATTGTTTCTTAAAGAGAACAAAGAACATAAATACAAAAGATCCAGGCTGCCAAGCACTTTGCCAAATGAAAAGGTCAGATAAATGTAACAATTAATGCAGGTTACTTCCCCAAAGAATAAGTGAACATAAAGTTACAAATTTTTAGCACTTTATATTCTAGCCCAGATGCAGTTTATTGCACAAAAATATCCTCAAGGGAACCCTAATGGAGAATTTAGCATCACAAAATTTATCTAATAAGTAAAAAATCAAATTTTTGCAGTTCCTACCATGTCACTCTCAGTTACCGCTGTATAAATACTTTACCAGTCTGTTCAATAAAAAAGCCTTGGGCTGATTACAGTGTCAACAAGAGAGAAAGTAATTAATAACTACAGGCGTGATAGCAAGAACTCTCTAATGCAAAGTGTCAACCATTCATGTGGTAAAAAAATTGACATGGCAATCTGTCATTTGTGAGGAATACTGTTATTCATTGCCTGCCACAACATCAAATCCTCAAAGACTACAGTTTTAAAGTTTATGCAGGACATAGGCATAGAGACAATCCATCTGAAGATAAATGAATTTGATATAGGAAGAGTAAAAAATAATTAAAAAAAATCCTGCTTTTGGAGAAGAAAAAGCTATCAGGAGAATTCTTACTACTACCATAGGAAGTACAAACAGTCAAACAGCATTCTTTGTTTGAATATATTGTTTGGTCAAGTCTGTTAAAACTTTCATCTTTTTACCATCATTCTTCCCTTATTCCGAAAGCTAACTTATGTTCCACTTAATTGATTCTGTTTGAAGAATGATGGAGAAAAAGGCTACCCTGTGTATGGAGGTCACATTGGAACATCATATGCTTAGTACATACTTGCATTTGCATGTGAATGGTGCACGTGTTTCTGCACCTTGTGTTATAATATGAACGATGATGAAACAAGATCAGAACTTCAGTTCAACAGACAGATGAATCAGACAATGTCATTCAAGGCTGGCAATTACATTAAAATGTGGATTGCACACAACTGCATGAACAAGAAAGAAATACTTTACTAGCAATTACTGTTAATAGTGAACTGGTTTAAGTGAAACAATACCTTTTCGCCCACCATAATGAGGAGCAGTGTCCCAAAACTCGTCACGCATCTGCAGTAGTTGTGTCCTTGTAATTGGCTCAGTGTGCTTCCACGGTTTTGGCTTTCGGATTTTCTTCTTATTGTCTGCATAAAATAAGCAACAATTAAGTTTCATTTAAAGTCATCTAATATTCAGCTACAAGTTAAATCCACAAGAACAGGTGATAAACTATTTGAAAATGCATAATCAGATGATGCATAGACATTAAGTTTTAAAACAAACCTATTCCAGTTAATTCATTGACTTGCATCATTTATGCCACAACAGCCTAATGTACAATTGTTTGCAACTTTTTGTCCATTAGTAACATGCCAGTGATTTCAAGCAATTAAATTGTGTGTTGCTTTATTCGAATGCACATACAGGAAACCCCTTTATGCAGCTTGATAACTCAAAAAAGAAGAAACTTTTCTTTAAATTTCCATGACTGGCCTGAATTCTACATCATGTTAAATTGACAAAGCGACTTGTGGAGCTAAAGGTTTCACCTAAATGAGTAGATTCATTTATCTCTCTGGTCCAAATATTTTTCCGACGTAAAGAGGAAATCCATAAATACAATAATAAATAGATAAACATAATCACAACTGTCTGAAGTCTGAACTGTTGGGAGCTGAAAGACTAGTGACTATTACCACCACTCCATATAGATGAAGAAAAATTCAATCTTGATTCTTGAATAACTAAAATGCTATTATCTATTTACACAACTAAAAAAAGAATCTGCCATATCACCGCTGAATCATCACCACTACCAAATCTGCCAATAGCTTAGAAGAAAAAAAAAATCTCAATGCTATGCAAGTAAAGAAATTTCAGACATCAATCAACCCTCCAATTTAAATCATCAAAGAACAGGAATCAAGAAAAGAACAACATTAAAGATAAAAAAAATTTTTTACCATCTCCTTTGGCTCGAGAGGATCCAGAGCAACCCATTCCAGAAAATGAAAAGAGAAACAAAGTTTTGAAAGTGGCAGATAGATTTAGATTTAGATGGGGAAGAAAGGTAGCTCTGAAGTGATGTAATGGCTGCTTCTGGGCACTTTGTTATGTGGGTGTTCTTTTTTTTTTTTTCCTCACCTTCTTTAATGAATAAAAAAAAAAAAGAAAAAAAGAACGATAGGTGAAAGAAAAACGTAGAAGGAAAAGGTGATACCTGGGATGAGATCCCCACTTACTATTACTAGCGATGTTTGCTGTTGGTGTTGCTGTTGTTGTTCTGTGAAGTGTAAGAAATTTAGTATAGTAATAGGAGAGTGGGAGTCCACTTTCACGCCTCTGTCGTCCCTTCTCTCTCTCTCTCTCTCTGTGTGTCCATTCGGAAGGGAAGATGGGGTCCATTCGCCTTATCCTCTTTTATTTTATTGTTTTCTTTTTATCTAGTTTCTTATGAATCAATTTTTCTTTTTAAATTTTGGCCCAAAAAAAATTTCTTTTTAAATTATTAATATTTCTTAATAAGCAAAGAGAACGAAATGGATGGTGGAACCTATTTTTTTAATTAAATATACATATTTTTATCATTTAAACTATTCGTAAAGATGTTAATATTTTTTAATTTAAATTATAAAAAATATAAAATTATTTTATGCATTAATAAATGTTTTTTGAAAAAATTTATTCATTTATAAAATTTATCGAATTTTAAATTTAAAATAATTAAAATTTATATAAATATTAAATATTAGATACATTAAATATTAATATTTTAAATAAATTAATAAACTTCTTCACATTTTTTTAAGTAATTTAACTATTTAAAGGATTAAAAAACAGAAAAGAAAATTGGTGATTTGAATGTTTGATAATTTTATTTTTGGCTAGATGGTGAATTACCTTTTCATTTAAAATGAAATTTGAGAGAGCTCATCTAATGATAATAACTTTTTATGGAGGTATTTCATTTTCTAAGTTTGGTAGCTGTAGTAGTTCCTCTTTATATTATAACACAATTAATTAATATGCATATAATAATTTTCCTTTTGTTTTATGAATGCAATAAATTATTGTTGGCCAAAAAAGATGTAATAAATTATTAAAAATTAATAAATATAATAAAATATGATATTTTGGATGATAAATTTAATTATATTATTAATTAAACAAAAATATGATTAATTGTCTATAATACTTAAGAATAAAAATATTACATTTATTCTAAAAAAATATGGAATTCTTTTTTTTTTTAACGCTGGATGTATTAAATTTATCATAAAAAAAATAAGTTAGTATTTACTTTTAGATTTCTGTAATAAATTGAGTTACGCTATAGAATGGATGGATGGAGATGGTGCTCCAGGGCGAGTACCATAGACTTCAGTTACACCGGATAAAAACTCTTCCACATGCGTGGAGGCAAAAACCGTTTCCAATTGCCACGTCAGCTTTCCTTCTCGTCTACTACACACTTCACGAACATTAAGTAATAAAAAAATCAAAATCAAAATCAAAATCAAAATCGCTCCCTTTTCAATTCTGTCGATTGAAATCTCTGCACAAAATTAGGGCACCAAAAATCTAGTCTTCCACCGCCACCGCCACCATGAATATCTTTAGATTCTTTGGCGACATGACCCATTTAATCAGTATTCTCGTTCTTCTTCTCAAAATTTACGCCACCAAATCTTGCTCAGGTAAATCAAGAATCACCCCTTTCATTTCCCATTTCCAACTAGCTATATTGCTCCTCTCTGTCTGTGTAATTTTTTTTTTAAATTTTTGGTGATACGATTTTTAGGGATTTCGCTTAAGACCCAAGAACTGTACGCGCTGGTGTTTTTAACGCGATATTTGGATCTGTTCACGGATTATATCTCCCTATATAATACTGCAATGAAACTGGTTTTCATTGGGAGTTCTCTTGCAATTGTATGGTGTATGAGAGAGCACCGTATTGTTAAACGCTCTTATGATAAGGAGCTCGATACGTTTCGGCATTACTTTCTTGTTGCTGCTTGCTTTGTTTTGGCCCTTCTTATTCACGAGAAGTTCACATTACGTGAGGTCTCTTTTTGTTCAGCTGATTCGTAATGTACAGTTGTTATAGATAATTAACCAAGTAGTCATGAACATGGCTTTAAGAATTTCATAAATCTTGTTGCAGGTCCTTTGGGCATTTTCCTTATACTTAGAGGCTGTGGCTATTCTTCCACAGTTAGTACTGCTCCAGCGAAGTGGGAATGTTGATAATTTGACTGGGCAATATGTTTTCTTTCTTGGGTATGTGTTTGCATAATTTTGTTATATCGGCTGGAACACTGGGTGCATGACTAATTATTTTTTTTTTTAAATGATTTCCTTGTATGTGTATTTATTATGTGCTAAATCATGTTTCCTGCTTGTGTTTGGAACCGTTTGTAATGTGTTACATGTCTATCTTGGTGTATTTGTTGTCTGGCACTGTTATCCGGGAACGTAAAATGTCAGTGTTATGCAATTTTCACCTGTTCTTGAGTTTCTGCTCTTGAAATGCTGACCTTCTTATTTACCTTTTGTGTTTATCCATGGGAACTAGTATTATCTAGACATAAAGATTGCTATTTTCATGTTATAGTGTTTGCATGACCATTTGTGCACAGATGTATTGACACCTATTTCTAAATCACATATACCTTTAACTTTCATGTACAATGAGATTAGAGCATGTTTCTCATCTTGTTTTTTGTTGCATCTTGGGACATGAGATGATATGCATGGTAGAGTCCTTTCTTTCTTTTTCTTTTTTTTTTAAGAATATATATTTTTCATTTTCCTTTTTTCCAAACATCAGCGAGTAGTTTGTTCTTCAACAAGGACCTTATTTGAATGTGATTTCCCCAGAAACTGATCTGTAATCCCATGATGCATAAGATGAATTCTTCTCCTCGGATTTGCATGCATTTGCCTGTAAACTATCCATAGGCTCCACTCAATTTGATATGTAAGAGAATGTAATGGAAGAACCTCTTAGATTTATTCATGTGAGAAGCAGAGTGTGGTTACTGCACTGATTCTCTTGAACTGGAATTGTATTCTTCCATTCTTTTTTCAGTAATCATCTGGATATTTAATGTGTGATGTGCTTAATTCATGTATTCATCCATTGCTACTCCTCAGCAGGGATAAGAAGAGGATTTTGGCCTTTTGGTGGCTGTTATGGAACTATAAAACTGCAATCACAGTTTTTAAACATAAGTGGGAGGGGAAATACTTTAAAAAGGACACAAGGGACAGTATCTTGTGCAATGATTTTGAGCTCATATTTCTGTTGCCTGCGTGTGCATACTTGTCTGTCCATTTTGGTCTATTCTGTAATGCACTCAGTAAAATTTATTGTATATACAGGGCTTATCGTGCTTTCTACATCCTCAACTGGATTTACCGTTATATTACAGAGACTCATTTCAGTCGATGGATATGTAAGCTTATTAAGAATAACAGCTACTTGACTGGATTGATGCTATTGGTGGATCTATTCTGACTTCCGTATCTGTTTGTTTATATCTCAGCTTGCATCTCTGGTATTGTTCAGACAGCTCTTTATGCAGATTTCTTCTACTATTACTTCATAAGGTATGAAAATGCTCCTATTAATCTTCCTGCCTCTCTTTTGCTCTCTCTCTTGTCATAAAAAACATTTTTCTTTGCAGCTGGAAGAACAATTCAAAGCTTCAGCTGCCTGCTTGAGTGCAGTGCCAATATGTTGAAGGTTCACTTCTGAGTTTTGTTTTTTATAAAGGTTGCTTGTATACCCATTTGTTCCAGCTGATTTTGAATGGGACAATGTGGTAATTTATAACAGTTTTGAGTTGGGATCGATTTCCTCATGTGCCAAAAGAAGGTTGATAAGAATAGTGGTTCATCTTGGAGTTGCCCATCTCGTAGGCTCTTTTAGGCTATAGGTCAAACACCCCTATGAAATGCTAATTTTAATTGTACCAGAAGCCTTCGTTTTCCTTTGTATTTGTTAAGAACCCTATTCGGGAGGTAAAAATGTAGATTGGAGACACTGCAGATACAATTAACATTAACTGATCAATTATTTGCATTCTTTTGTCTTGAAAAATAGTTTCATTTTCTCCATTTCATACGCCTTGTGTTTCAAGCGGATGCCATATTTTTAGCCCGATCATTGACTTCAATGCTTAACGGTCATTCTGAATTAAGCATGCTGACGATGGTTTATTAGTTGATTATTAGGTATAATAAAAGATTTCAAATTATATCATGGACCATTGTCCATATTGCAATATGGACCAGGTATTCATCATACGTGTGAAAACACACTTCCTTTTTTTTTTTTAACACAGCAGATACTTCCTATTTTTTTTAACACAACAACTTCTTCTTCTTACACTAACAAAGACTATTCGTAGCAAGATCTTCTTCCTTCAACTTTGTCAATGCAGACGACACCAAAGACACTTCCTCCACCGATGACTCATCGGCCGCCTCCTCCGCTGATTCACCTTCGGAGCGGGATGAGTTTGGCGATGCCAATTCCAAGCCAGAACTCATTCCGTGTTGGTTACAAATGGGCAGAACTATATCGCAGTGCCATTTCTGCACCAAGATCTGCATTTTGATGCAGCATCTGACCTCAAAATGTCTTCAATGCATATTCTTAATATTGGTGGTGGGTTTAAGGCCAACCCATTAGTCGATGATCGAGTTGCTCTATCTATTTTTTCTTATTTATTTAACAAATAAAATCCACTAGATCATAAATTTAGAGAAGCGTGTTTTGGCTTACAAATGATTACAGCGTAAGATTCAATCTCAAAAATTGACTTGCAAGCTTAAGGCAATCCTAATCAAGAAAGTCAAGTATTAATCGTTTCTTGTTGGTGGGTTCGTTGGACTAAAGTTGATTAATTTATTGCTTTTGTTTTGATTGAATGCAACTCTTGAAACAAAGTTTCATTTCTTTGTTTGTTTCATAAAGAAATAATCTTTATGTACTAATCTTTATTATTTTTTTGGTCTATTTGTTTGTTTCAAGTTATGGTATTTTATTGTAATGTATTGGATGTGGTTTTAAATGCATATAGATTCATTTTCTAGTTACGTTTTTTTTTTAATTTGAAATTGCAGGTGCGGATCAATGAATTTGTAAGTGAAAATCAATGAACATTTAGATAAAGTTCAATAAATTTTACTGCAGATTCATTAATCTTCACCTATATATTCATTGAGGATCAATGAATTTGCAGTTAAAGGTTAATAAACCCACATAATCTTGATCAATTGAGGCAAAAAAATAATTTTTTGATAAATAAAAAATAATTTCTTCATTTATTAAAAAATTATTAATAATAAAGTTCATTACTTAACAATATTATTAATTAATATTATTAATTTAATATATTAATATTAAGTAAAAATTAATAGGTTAATTGGTCAACTAGTATAAGTTCATTGATTAAATTATGAAATTTCATTACTTATGAACTATAGATTCATCACTTTTAATACTCTATTTCATTATTTTACATAGATTTATCAATAAAAAATTATACGTTCATTGAACACTACATACAGATTCATTAGCTATATACTTCAGGTTCAAAATTCATTAGTTATTAACTATAGATTCATCACTTTTAATACTCTATTTCATTATTTTACATAGATTCATCAATAAAAAACTATATGTTCATTGAAGACTACATACAAATTCATTAACTATATGCTTCAGGTTTAACTCATCTTATATATATATATAATTATAAATAATAAAGTTCATTACTTAAAAATATTATTAATTTAATATATTAATATTAAGTAAAAATTGATAGGTTAATTGGTCAAATGGTATAAGTTCATTGATTAAATTATGAAAATTCATTAGTTATGAACGATAGATTCATCACTTTTAATACTCTATTTCATTATTTTACATTTCTCATTGTATTGCAGGGTGGTTGTGTTGATTGTTGCCGTGGACTGTGTATCAAATAAAAATTGGAATGAAAACGAACTTAAATATATATATATATATATACACACACATGAATTTCTACAAGAATTATATGGTGTTTAATTTAGCAACACATAAAGAACACAAATGGGCACCTCTGCAACTAAATAAGTATCATGAAAAAAAGAGAGTGCCCATTTTGCTAAAACATGAGCAACATAATTTGCATCTCTACGAACAGAAACAAAAGAAATAGACTCAAAACAAGGAACTAAAGCTTTAATTTCTTCAACAACCAAAGCAATGACTTCAAGATCAGAAAGGTTATGTTGCAGCTATTGAACAAAAGTCTCGTTATCACATTCAATCACCAATCTTTTGAAACCAACGTTGACTGCAGTTCAGATTCCAAAGAGAACGGCTTGAGCTTCCAGCAGAGTAAGATCTGAATTTAGCCGCAGCAACTTCCAGCAGACAACATGAATAGTTAAACTGCACAGAGAATGGTTAAACATGAAGAAGATGAATGGGGAAGGAGGGGAGAGAGAAAGATGCCGTTTTCGGATTTGAAAATAACTTCGGCAGTGTTAGAGAACATGTGGCAGGGAGAGAGGAAGGAGAGGGAATGATCGGAGTGTGAGGGAGGGAGGGAAAGAGCTGTACCAAGAAAACTGCATAGCTTGTGATTCGGATACAAGTCTTCTTCTCCTTTCCGCATTATTTTCTTCCAAAAAGACAGACTCTATAAAAAGCGTTAAAAAAATCAAGCGCGCTAAAAAGAATATTTCACATGTGTGAAGTTTTGTGATCCATGTTGCAATGTGGACAGGAGTCCATGATATAAGAAATGCTTTAAGTGCATAAAAAAATTATTATATATATTTGTATATATATTGAGGATTTAATAAGTTGCTAATGTATAATAAAAAATATTAAGTTTTTATAATTATCATAAAATGATATTTTTTATCAGTATTTATAAAGTATAAATGTAAACATTTAAATTTAAACTTTCAT
>CATIWM010381722.1:0-20516 GCA_949671775.1 Mallotus repandus
TTTTAACGAATTGGCATGGAGGGATTTACACCTGATAATTGTCTCTTAAATACTACACTAATCATCACCGTGTGTACAACAATAACAATTATCAATTACTTAAATTATATGAATCAATATTAGAAATTAAAATTTCTAACAATAAGAATATACAAATTACAAATGACCAAAATACAAGCAACTCATATGCAACAAATTTCTATTCATAATTGATTACTAAAGTTCTTAATATGTAAAAGATGTAACATTAATTATGCTTGAACCAATAAGATTATTTCTAAAAAGCGGTAATAGAACTTTGGGTAAAAAAAATAAACCCATAACTTCAATTTCTAATGATTCTAAAATAGAATCAATTTTATCAATACAGTTTAGGTAGCAAAAATATAATCTTATCATTTCTAAAATTTTAAATAATCTAATGTGTTTGTAAAATACAAAGGAATGCTTCATAACTTCAAATTGAAGAAGCAATCCCAAAACATAAATTCACATAAAATGATATACATATTACTCATATAGCTTTTGATTTCGCATCCATCAAAATTTATTTTTTTTTAACATAGCTATTGATTAAGATGTAATCAAATTAAGTAGATACATTGTCAAGTTTGAGATCGACTCGATTAAATAATTCATATATTCAAACTTTTTTTCCTAGAGGCTAAATAGAGGTCTCAGATGGCTGAAAGTCACGCCGCCACACCCAACCCAATTGGAGCTGCCAAAATACTTGTTCGCAAACACAAAATGTCGGTGTTGTTCAAAAAAAAAAAACACAAAATGTTGGTCACTTACTTCTACATAATCATGATACTCCCCATGAAACCTGCCGCAGAAACAACTCCTTCAAGCACTAGCCATTACCATTTCCTCAAATTTTCTTCTTCCAGTTTGCTTTAATTGAAGATCTTCCAGTCAATGTTTGGCTTCATACTTGTATGAAATTTTAGTCTATGTCACTCTTTTCTCCCTCTATGCGAGTTTTTTTTTTTAAAAAAAAATTCTCCATGTTAGTTTTTAAAAATCTTAACTGAAACATATAAAAATATCACTTAAAACTTTGTTATATTTTTAGAAAAAGAAATCGTTGGGTTGAAAAATTTGAGTTTTACATTATTAAACAAAATATTACTTAAAGCAAACACTGAATTGCTTATTAAAAGAATGGCACATTTTAAAGCTATAATTTTAAAGAAAATGATTTATGTTGTATATCGCAATGCTACGATGCATAATAGGACGTAACATAATTACTTTTATGCATCTAAAGTTAAATTTTTTTAATTAAATTATTTAAAAAAATTTGTAGGATGTATAAATCTTTGTACGTCGGATTTATTTATAATTTAAAATTAAAATTTCTAAAAAAGAAATTTTTAAAAAAATAAAAATAAAATATCGGCAATTTTACTGTAGATGTGACAGCCCTTAATTTTAAAAATGGGAGAAACTTCAATTTCGCATTATTATGTAAATATCCATCCTAAAAAAAATTAAAAAGATAAAATTAAAATTAACGCTCTCGGAGATGTCCCTGTAGACCTCGCAGCCCCTAATTTTAGAAAAGGGAGAAAGTTTTTGGTTTAAAAAAATATCGCATTATTGTGTGGGTACCCATTGCCACAATTGCGATAAGGTTCCCTGTACTTACCGTTTTCCAATCCATAGAGCCGACTTTCTGCACCCTCATTTGTCCATTGCTGTATGTTATCTACTTGAGCCAGAATTAAAATTAATTTAATCCGATGTTAAAATTAGAAACCAAATGTCATATTTTCAAACTGAAATTTGATCACAAGCCTTAAGCTTCCCATTCCTTTTTAATCTTCATTTGATTTCCCTATAAATCCCCAACTTTCACTCTTCATTTCAAGCACCAAACAATATATATATATATATTTTTTTTTTTTGAGGTGAAGCGCTAACACCAGGAAATTAAACCACCATGGATACTGCTATTCAAGCGCAACTCCATGTAGCCATTGTGCCTACTCCAGGTATGGGTCATCTGATCCCGCTGGTTGAGTTTGCCAAAGTACTTGTTCACAAACACAGCTTCACCGTCACTTTTCTTGTACCTAACGATGGTACTCCCATGAAACCACAGAGACAACTCCTTCAAGCACTACCCATTACCATTTCCTCAATTTTTCTTCCTCCCGTTAGCTTTGATGATCTTCCTGATGATGTTCAAGTCGAGACTCGTATAACACTTAGCTTGTGTCGCTCTCTTTCTCCTCTTCGTGAATCCTTGAAAACCTTAACCGAGACATGTAAGGTAGTAGCTCTAGTTATTGATCTCTTTGGTGCTGATGCTATTGAAATCGCTAAAGATTTTGGTGTTTTGCCTTATATATTCTTTCCCACAACAGCCATGGCGCTGTCCTTTTCTCTTCTTTTGCCTGAGGTTGATGAAAGATACTCATGTGAGTATAGAGATTTGCCTGAGCCGGTTCAGTTACCTGGGTGTGTACCGGTTCAAGGGAAAGATCTCCCTGATGCTGTACTGGATAGAAAAAGTGATGCATACAAATGGGTGCTTCACATTTGCAAAAAATATCTATTGGCTGATGGGATTTTAGTTAATAGTTTCTTGGATTTGGAGCAAGGTGCTTTTAAGGCTTTAATGGAGGATAGACACAGCAAACCGGCCATTTACCCTGTTGGACCTCTCACAAGGATCGGTTCAACTGGTGAGGTTGCTACAGAATCTGCTCATCAGTGCTTGAAGTGGTTAGGTCATCAACCAAATGATTCAGTACTATTCATCTCTTTTGGAAGTGGTGGGACACTATCTCAGACTCAGTTGACTGAGTTAGCTCTTGGTTTAGAAATAAGTGGACAAAGATTTCTTTGGGTTATTAGAGCTCCACATGATAAAGCAGCTAATGCTACATATTTTGGTGCACAAAACAGAAGTCTCGATCCCTTGGATTATTTGCCTGAAGGGTTTTTGGATAGGACCAAAGGGTTTGGTCTAGTGATTCCTTCTTGGGCTCCTCAGCTTCAAGTGTTGAGCCATGGCTCTGTTGGTGGGTTCTTGAGCCATTGTGGTTGGAACTCGACTTTGGAAAGTATTGTTAATGGTGTACCTATAATTGCGTGGCCACTCTATGCAGAACAAAAAATGAATTCAGTTTTGCTAGCTGAAAATTTGAAGGTTGCATTGAGGGTGAAAATGAATGAAAGTGGCTTGGTGAGTAGAGATGATATTGCAAATTATGCAAGGACTATAATTGAAGGGGAAGAAAGGACATTGCTCAGGAATAAGATGATAGAACTTAAAAAAGCTGCTGCAAAGGTTTTGAGCGAAGATGGATCTTCTACTAAGTCATTAGCTCATGTCGCCACTATCTGGAAGACTCACATGAAGTAAGGGTAATAATTTATATTTAGGGTTTAGGAAAAAATAAATGGTTTCATTGGAAAAAATAAGTAGGTAGTTTTACTTCGTTTCAATTCTTGAAACGTATTAGAACAAGCTGAGTGATGCCATGTTAAATTTTGGTTACATGGAGACTGAGATATGCAAGGCAGGGAGCAACTCTTTTTCATATAATTTACTCACTACACAAATACTTAATTATATTTAAGCAATAATAGATAAAATACTTAAATTCAAAATTTTCACTATTTTTCATATTAAATATAATATAAAAAACTAATTAAGTATGATTTAATTTTATATCAAGATGTTATTTATATATTGCTTTTATAAAATTTCACAGAAGCACAAAGAAATGGATTAATTAGAGTTTAGTGGACTTATCATACCTGATAGTTTAGACAAAAAAAATCAATTATAAAAAAGTTTGGATAATTATATAAAAAAATTAATACACAAAATGATAATTATTTGAATTATATGCACTTTCACTTAAATTATAGAAACCTTACTACTCGACTTGATATTCCTTCGGAAACCTACTGGCATGTGGAGTTCTGGGCCTAGAATGGAAGGAACCTGACACAGACTTCATGGAAGAGAATATGTTGACATTATGTTGGACAAGGAGAAATCTATAGCCATAGGCACTGCAACTGGGCTTTTAAGCTTGTTGGAGACCACTGTTATTAGTCCAATGAATGTTCCTTTGCTCCTTTCACAGTCGAAAAAACAAAAAATTGTAGCATCTTGAGTTCTTGACTAGCTATTAGCTACCACACAATCCACCTTCTCTACGATATATCCCGTTGATATAGAAAATTTATAGCAAATACCGGATTCATGAAAGGGGCGGAGCTAGAAGTGTTGTATTTATAAGCCAAAATACTTGGTTGGCAAGTACAAATTGTTGGTCACTTTTCCTGTTCCTAAACATGGTACTTCCATGAAACCTATCACAAAGACAACTCCTTCAAGCACTACCCATTACCATTTCCTCAAATTTTATGATCTTCTATACAACGTTCAAATCGAGCCTTCTATACACTTAGCTCTTTTTTCTCCTCTTTGTGAATTTTTAAAAACTTTATAACCGACGCGAGCAAGGTACATAGTAGCTCTAGTTATTGATACTTTTGGTCCCGAGGCTATTATGGAAGAGAGGTTGATACCACATTATTGTGTAGGTACCAGTGCAATTGCAACAGTTGTGAGCAGGATCCGTGATCATTGCTTTCCCATCCAATGAAAGAGAAGATGTTATATCGAACAAGGAGAAATCTTTTATGCTGAGCAACTGGGCCTTTGTTTTTGTACTTGTTGGAGACCGCTATTGCCAGTCCAATGAATGTTTAGTTGCTCCTTTCAATTTTTTTTTTAAAATTACAGGTATGGTGGTTTATACAGGAGCACGGGTATGCAAATGAAAGAGGAGAACGGAAAATAAATTGCAACTTTATGAATAATATTATTATTTATGTAGCTACTAGTTACATAAATTATTATTCTTGTACAAATAACAGGGAATAAAGAAAAGATATAAAAAAATTTATTTTTTAGTAATAATTGATATAATGTGCTTTTGTTCAAAACTAAAATTAAATATTGATATAATGTACTCACATGCTTTCAAATTCATGTCTATTAAAATTTATTTTTTTAATATTATTATTGATAGGGGTGTAATAGAGTTGAGTCGATACACTATTAAATTTAAAATTAATTCAATTAAATAATTCATATATTTAATTTTTTTTCTTGAAAGATAAAAAGAGATCTCGAATGACCGAAAGTCACACCATCACCTCCACCCCAAGAGGGGCTGCCAAAATACTTGTTCGCAAACACAAATTGTTGGTCACTTTCTTGTACCTAATCATAGTACTCTCCATGAAACGTGCCGCAGAAACAACTTCTTCAAGCACTAGCCATTATTACCATTTCCTCAAATTTTCTTCCTCCAGTTTGATTTAATTGATGATCTTCCAGTCAATGTTTGACGTGAGACTTGTATAAAATTTTAGTCTATGTCACTCTTTTTTTTCCACTGTGTGAGATTTTTTAAAAAAAAATTCTCCATGTTAATTTTTAAAAATCTTAACTGAAACATAGAAGATATTACTTAAAACTTTGGTATATTTTTAGAAAAAGAAATCGTTATATTTAAAAATTCAAGTTTTACATTATTCAACAAAATGTTACTTCTTGTTAAAAAAAATATTACATAAAAACAAACACTAAATTGCTTATTAAAACAATGGCAAATTTTAAGGCTATAATTTTAATTCACTTAGTTCACATTAGAAAGTTCAATGTCGCATTATTGGGTAGGTAACCATTGCCACAATTATGATAAGGTTCCCTGTGCAGTCGTTGTTTTCCAACCCATAGAGCAGCACACTTTTTGCACCTTCATTTGTCCAGTGCTATATGTTATCTATTTTTTTTTAACTACATTTTTAATGAGGTAGAGGGTTCCCAGTGCTATATGTTATCTATTTTTTTTTAACTACATTTTTAATGAGGTAGACGGAGAAGATGATCTGAACCCTCTACCTCTAAACGGAGCTGATCCCGTGACTGGAACTAATCAGTACTAGGCGGATAGCTTAATATGTAAGTATTTAAAGACAACATCTCTAAAACTTGAACTTATAACCTCAAGGGTCATGAATACCCCCTTAACCACTTGAACCAAGTGGTGGAAACTTTATATGTTATCTATTTGGCCCAGAAATTTAAATTTAATTTAATCCGATATTAAAATTAGAAATGAAATGTCATATTTTCAAAGTGAAATTTTGAAAAACAAAAAAAATGTACATGTTAAATTTATTAACATGATGGAGAATAAAATTTTTAGCAATTACTAATCTTTTCATACTGTGATTGTTGAAATGGGTAGTTAAGTGGATATTCTCATTCAAAAACATTTTGAAGTATATAATTTTATATTTGGAATCCTTAATTTGTAAAATTTATTTTTATCAAATTTAAAAATGAAAAATTGGCTCCGATAATGTAGTTAAATGGACATTCTCTTTCAAAAACATTTTGAAGTACATAATTTTATTTCTGAAATCCTCAATTTGTAAAATTTATTTTTATCAAATTTAAAAATGGAAAATTGGCTCCTACAATACAGTAAACTAAATATTTATATGGGATAACGATTTTTTTAGTCCTAAAAGTATAGTAGTTTTAACAAATTAGTGCTAAATGAAATTTCCTTCACAATTGAGTCCTTAAAATTTTTAAAATTCTCATCATTAGTTTTTGTCTGTTAATTTGGATGAAAATTGCTTACATGGACAAATTGACCCCACTTAACTGATTACTTCACCTGCCACATCATCATCTTCTTTTTCTTTTTCTTCTTCTTCTTTTCTTTATTAAACTTTTGCTTAACAGATCAATCACATACTAATGTACCAACAAGTTGAAAAGAAGGTGGGGAAGATGGTTTATTGCATGTAATGACAATCAATCTCAAACGTTTGTTAGTCAAAGAGCCTATAAGTTCAGAGAAGACAACCAATTGATTTTCATTCCTTTATTTCGATAATTTCTCTTTCCTTAACCTGCAAGAAATAAAAAAGAAGCTCAGTACTTCGAGACTAATTTTAACAACAAAGGATATAAGACATATAATCCCAACAAACTGATTTTGGCTTGCTGCAAAATAGAAGTTACAGTCCACCCTTCCGCCAAATGTGCTTGCGCTATCCGCCGAATTATCCATCATTATGTCTGTTGTGCAGGTGATGTTGTTAACTTCCTTTATATTATTATTCTAGTTATAATGAGAGTGATAATAGTTCATTAAACAATAGCAAACCTGAAAAGAGTTTTCTAAAAGTACTGTAAAAGAGAAATGCGAAGAAGATGAAGAATTTAAAACATTCAAATCACTTTTGAATTTTGGAGTTCATGTTAGTCAGAGGAAAGGATTTGGGGGGAATTCCAAGGAAGATGGTGTTCATGGCAGTAGGGACATTCGCAAAGGCAGTTGCCAATTTTCTTAATACTACTTAAAGAAATATAAAGGAACAAGTAATTCTCATTCTAATATTTCATATTTACACATAACTATATTTATATATACAATGATATTGTACAGCCTTGTTGACCACTGATTTGGAATGCACCGTTGTTGAGCTATTGAAGGAAGAAGACGTTGTTGTGATAATTTCAAAACAACAATGATTTAGTTATAGAAAATGAGCTATTATAGGAGCTGTCATATGTGTCTTTGATTGATAGAAATAATGTAGATGATGGTGGGCTACTTATGTAAGGTTGGTGGACTGCTTATGGAAGTTTATTTAGGTTTTAGTTATGGAAAGAATGTTTGAATTTTTAGTTTGGGTTTCGCTGGCTTTGTTGGCTTTTTTTTTTTTTTGGCTTTCTTCCCTTTTCTTTATTTAATTTTGTTGTTCTTGGTATTCCAAATAGGTATCACTCATCACCGTTACCAATATGCCACTACTACCACATTTGGCATTGTTGTGCTCATCCTAACAATTCAGATTCTGACAGTGAATAAAGCTCAGGTACAAACAGTAGGGGTGATCCTACTTATGGTTTGGAGGTGCTATGAAATTGATCAATATGAGTAACCGGAAAAAGTTTTTTGCGGTTCTTGTATGTGATTGATCTACTAAGCAAAAGTTTAATAATAAGAAGAAGAAGAAAAAAAGAAGAAGAAGAAGAAGATGATGATGATGTGGCATTGGGTGTGTTTATGTGGCAGTTTAAGTAATCAGTTAAGTGGGGTCGATTTATCCATGTAAGCAATTTCTGTTCGAGTTAACAGACAAAGACTAATGGTGATTTAAAAATTTTAAGGACTCGGTTGTTAAGGTAGTTTCTTTTAGGATTAATTTGTTAAAATCACTATACTCTTAGAGCTAAAAAAGTCGTTGGGCAACAATTTTACTATCGATGAACAGTACATTTGTGCCCTTCAATTTGATTAAAATTTCAATTTTGCCACCAACCAGTGTGCACTATTTGTAGCTCATTAGTAAAACGTCGTTATTTTTTGAAAATGACGAAATCGCACTCACTCTTAGAAAAAACGGCACCACATTGATGGATAGAATGGACATTACGACTCGCCCATTCACAGCCCTAATTTTGGCTTCTCTTTCCCTTCATTCCTCGGGTAATTTGTACATATAGTCACTAAACTTTATTCATGATTTCAATTTGGTTACAAAACTTCAATTTGTGACTATTTGGTCATCAAACTTTGATTTTTATTTCAAATGTAGTTTCTGTCTAAAATTTTAAGCCTTAAAGTTATCTAATATTACCATTTTAGTCCAAAAGATTATTTTCTTATAAATAAGTCCATAGGTTTTAAAAATAATAAATAAAATAAAAATATGTATTTTTATTTTCTACATGCCTTCCATTGTAGATAGTCTTATCCATTATTTGTATTTATTTGACTGGTCTAATACTAACAGTTTGAGAGTTTTAAGACAAGAATTATTCGACACATGACAAGAAGAGATTAATATTCACCAAGAATATCATAATCAATATACTGTGACTTTGTTGAATACAATAAATTAAAATATTGGATACAAACTGTACAATAAATTAAAAATTAATAATTTTTTTGTGCAAAATATAATATTTTTAGATTTTTTTTGAACACAGAGAAAAAATATAAAAATTAAATAGACTATTGGCACTAGAATATTTAACATTTACCACCGTATTTTATAAAAAATTAAATATTTATAATTTGTTATAAGTTTAGTTTATAATTTGAATTTTAAATGACTGTTTATTAATAAAAAAAACTATTGTACAGTTATAGGAAGATGTTAATATTCACCAAGAATATCATAATCAATATACTGTGACTTTGTTGAATGCAATAAATTAAAATCTTTGATACAAACTGGACAATAAATTAAAATTTAATAAGTTTTTTTTTGTGTGAAATATAGTATTTTTAGAAATTTTTTTGAACACGGAAAAAGAAGGTAAGAATTAAATGGACTATTGCCACTAGAATATTTAATATTTATCACCATATTTTATAAAAAAATTAAATATTTATAATTTGTTATTAGTTTAGTTTATAATTTGAATTTTAAATGTCTGTTTATTAATAAAAAAAGTTATTGTACAATTTGTATTATTTTTAAAAAAAAATTCTCAATTGTTGTAATTCTGATGGATTATTGGAATCCAAACTCTCTGTTCGATTACTCTCTGTTCGATTTCTCATTTATCTAGTAATTATTTTAATCTAAACCAAGCAAATGATTTAAAAACTATAAGAATAATAATATTAATAATACACAACTTTCTATTATATTCAATACAGTCACAATATTAATTATGATATTCTTGGTGAATACTAATCTCTTTATATCTTGTATAGAATAATTTTTATTTTAAAATTCTTAAACGATTAGTATTAGACCAGTCAAATAAATATAAATAATAAATAAGACTCTCTATAAAGAAAGATATTGAGAAAAAAAATACTTTTATTTTATTTATTATCTTTATAATTTGTAGATTTATTTATTAAGAAAATAATTTTTAGATTAAAATGATAATATTATATAATTTTAAAGTTTAAAATCTTTAATAGAGATTATATTCAACACAAAATCAAAATTTGATAACAAAAAAAGCCACAAATTACAATTTTATAACGAAATTGAAATCGTAGAGTTCAGTGAACATTCGAATAATTTACCCCTCATTCCTCGCATTTCTCAGCCACCTCTCCCTTTTCCCTTCTGCTCCTCATTTTCTCTATTGGCTTCCCTTGCATCTGATCGTTTTTTTTTTCTTCCTCTTTTGGATTTTTTACATGTCTTCTTTTGAATCTTAATGTTCTTTGGACTATCTGTTTTCATTACCTATCTGTATATGTCTCTTTTAATCCTGATTGGAATTTCAATTTTCTAATTCCTGTTGCCCTAATTTCTATGCTATTCTTTCACTTCCCAAAACCGCAGCCGCCTCCCTCCCCTCTCTCCTTCTCTTCCTCTGTAGCTCTTTGAATGGTTTCTCCAGATCGTTGTTTTTTTCACTTGATTCTCCTCCAAGCTGGCTCAAAATCTCCTCTCAAGACGTAAGCTTTTTTTTTTTTTTCCTGTTCGTTTCATTTCCTTTACTAAGTAACCAAACGCTACAGTTTTTGAGCTCTCAAGTGCATTTTAGGTTGAAGAGAACATCTGCAAGTTTGCAAAGAAAGGCCTAACTCCCTCTCAAATCGGCGTTATCCTCCGTGACTCCCATCGCATTTCTCAAGTGAAGAGTGTCACCGGAAGTAAGATTCTTCGCATTCTCAAAGCTCGTGGGATTCTGATTTCAACTTTCAAATTATTTTAAAAAAAAATAAAGATTTGATTTTTTTTATTTTTAATATTTAATTATGATTTGGTTTTGGTTTGGTTAGGATTGGAAAACTAAAAGCTCATGGTGCATGTTGGCATGTTTTATGGGCTTGGACTCTGCTAACATTGTTTTGATGTTAACTGGTTATAGGATGTTCAATTTGCAGGTTGATGGTGTTGATCATAGTTAGAGAGGCGTTCCAGAATCTGATTTACACACTACTGATCAGCTGATGCAAGAAAACCGTGAACTGAAGGAAAGGTGATTATTTCTCTGTAGCTGTAGGATTAGTTCATCCAATTTTCACTTTTTAACTTTGTTTTTCATTTGTAGATTAGAGAAAAGGGAAGCAGAGTTTCAGGGTGAATTGATGCGTAGATCATATTGTGACAAGTGCAAAACACTTGAGATACAGGTATGTGATGTTGTCATCTTATTTTAATTAGTTACTATGCTGGGCATTCTTAAGGGGATGGGAATCCAAGAGATCAACGTCACAACTACCCGCTTATTTGACTGGCTTGCAATCTTCTCAATCCTCCTGCCTCCTTGCTTTATCGAAAAATAAAAGGGAATAATTGATGTTTATAATGCATGGGTATTTGTGTTAATGATAAAAAGATTATACAATATCAAATTGGCAGGGTGAATAGTTCATTGCGTTAGACTTAATGAGGGAAAAAGTTGCAGAAATTCAAGTTTTTGTCTAGGTGTTACATTCAGTTGAGGTTAAAAAAGTCTTCAAGAAAAAAGGGCATACAAAGCATTTTTTAGGATGTTCATGCTTCTTTCTTTTCCTTTTTTTATATTTAAGTGATATTTTCTATGAAATTACTCTATGCTCTCATGCAGTTGCTAGAAGCACAGTAGAAAATTGAGGAATTGAACAAGTTTATCAATTTAGTTGAGTAAATGCACTTTCTTGATTTGAATTAGTTTAGTTTTGCTGTTTCTTTTCTAATGGTGAACTAACATCAGGTTTTGGTTTATATATTTAATATTTTTCGGCTGATTTTTGTATTTTGATGACTTAAATTTTGAACATTTGTTTATAATTTTGTTACATGGCCTAAAGATTTCTGGTAGTTGACACTTATCTATCAAGATTCTTAACAAATGAAATTCTGACAATGCAAAAGTGGGAGGTTGCCTTAGGCCTTATTTATGCTGTTTGTTTTAACATTTATCTTTTACTATATCTATTTTTGATCCTCATGGGCAGTACTTGGCAATGTGAGGATGAATGCTTTTGAGTAATTGATGTAGGCCAAGACCAAAGAATTAAACTTTTTACTGCAGATTTGTGAGGTTCAGATTAGACCATGATGAAAATGAAATGCTAAAACAGACAAAAGTCACAATTACAAAATGTTCAGATTTAAAAAAGAAGAAAATGAACATTATTGAAGGTTAAATCAATGTTAACATGAGATGGGATGACAATGGACATATTTTTTCGGAACTCCTGCCAGGGTGGTTCAGTATGAAGGTGATTTCACTAAATTATAATATGTTTTCCTGCTGTGCTTTATTATTATTATTATTATTGGTTCATTTTTAGGCTAATGATTGAAGGGAGTGGAAAAACTTGGAAGCAAAAATCAAAGAATTCGGCTCTAACATGATGCTTTGGGTGGCTAACCTGCATAGCCACTACAAGAAATACAGACGGATAGCTACGGGCAGCAAGAGGTGAGAAAGAACACACATGTTAGCTGTCTACAAATGTAAACAAGAAAATTGGTAGAACCTTTAGTTGGTTGCTGAGAAACCACTAGAAAATAGTTTCCACTTTTTGTGTTTCAATTATGAACAACAGTGGATGAATTTGTAATTTTGCATGTCTGCTTTCTAGCCTCACTCACTGTTTCACGATGTCTAAAAGGAGATTTCTTATTGGCTAAAAAAATTGGACTTTTAGTTTATGTTTAATAGTTTTTAGCTAATTTTTGTATTCTGATAATTAGAATTGGCATGTGGTGTTGACACTTCTAAGGTTATGCAGCTGGTTGTCAAGAAATGATTTTTTGTTAACAAATAGGGAAAGATGTGGCAATATGCCTAAACAGTTTGTAAACATTCTGCAGAATGACATATTGTACTCTTTACAAGTTTATTAATGACAAATCTGCTTTTTGACCCCAAAAAAAAAAAAAGGTTATGCAGCTTCTGGTCCTTGATAACGCTGCTTAGATTTTTTTTTTTGTACTTAATAATTTTGATTACTGTGATTTGTTCATATAGGCTTCTGTGTTTGTGCAGTCCCATGTCTGTGCTCACGTAGAATTAATGTGGCTTATGAGTTTAACTGACAAATTGTGTTTTTTTCCAGATGATTACAATTTTTTTATTAACCGTTTTTCTTTTTCTTTTTTTTTGTGCAGATTTGGTGACCAAGATGGCAAAGAAGGGTGATATTATTTTTAATTTTTTTCATGTGCTTGTGGATTTACAAAGACCTCTTTAGATAATCTATTCACATCATGTCGTATTAAGCTTCCCATTCCTTTTCAATCTTTATCTGATTTCTCTATAAATCCCCAACGTTCACTCTTCATTTCAAGCACCAAACGGTATATATATATATATATATTTTTTTTTAGGTGAAGCACCAGGAAATTAAACCACCATGGATGCTGCTAATCAAGCGCAACTCCATGTAGCCATTGTGCCTACTCCACGTATGGGTCATCTGATCCCGCTGGTTGAGTTCGCCAAAGTACTTGTTCACAAACACAACTTCACTGTCACTTTTCTTGTACCTAACGATGGTACTCCTATGAAACCACAGAGACTACTCTTTCAAGCACTACCCATTACCATTTCCACAATCTTTCTTCCTCCCGTTAGCTTTGATGATCTTCCTGATAATGTTCAAGTCGAGACTCGTATATCACTTAGCTTGTGTCGCTCTTTTTCTCCTCTTTGTGAATCTTTCAAAACCTTAACCAAGACATGTAGGGTAGCAGCTCTAGTTATTGATGTATTTGCTGCTGATGCTATTGAAATTGCTAAAGATTTTGGTGTTTTGCCTTATATATTCTTTCCCACAACAGCCATGGCGCTGTCCTTTTCTCTTTTTTTGCCTGAGCTTGATGAAAGATACTCATGTGAGTATAGAGATTTGCCTGACCCGGTTCAGTTACCTGGGTGCGTACCGGTTCAAGGGAAAGATCTCCTTGATCCTGTTCAGGATAGAAAAAGTGATGCATACAAATGGGTTCTTCACATTAGCAAGAAATATCCATTGGCTGATGGGATTTTAGTTAATAGTTTCTCGGATTTGGAGCAAGGTGCTTTTAAGGCTTTAATGGAGGATAGACAGAGCAAACCGGCCTTTTACCCTGTCGGACCGCTCACAAGGATCGGTTCAACTAGTGAGGTTGCTACTGATTCTGCTCATCAGTACTGCTTGGAGTGGTTAGGTCACCAACCAAATGATTCAGTGCTCTTTGTGGCTTTTGGAAGTCGCGGGACACTATCTCAGGCTCAGTTGAATGAGTTAGCTCTTGGGTTAGAAATGAGTGGACAGAGATTTCTTTGGGCTATTAGGTGTCCCCATAATAGAACTGCTAATGGTACCTATTTTGGTGCACAAAACATAAGTGTCGATCCCTTGGATTATTTGCCGGATGGGTTTTCTGATAGGACGAAAGGATTTGGTCTGGTGGTTACTTCTTGGGCTCCTCAGGATCAAGTGTTGAGCCATGGTTCTGTTGGTGGGTTCCTGAGCCATTGTGGTTGGAACTCAACTTTGGAAAGTATTGTTAATGGTGTGCTTATAATTGCGTGGCCACTCTATGCAGAACAAAAAATGAATTCAGTTCTGCTAGCTGAAGATTTGAAGGTTGCATTGAGGGTGAAAGTGAATGAAAGTGGCTTGGTGAGTAAAGATGATATTGCAAATTATGCGAGGACTATAATTGAAGGGGAAGAAGGGACATTGCTCAGGAATAAGATGATAGAACTTAAAAAATCCGCAGCGAAGGTTTTGAGCGAAGATGGATCTTCTACTAAGTCATTAGCTCATGTCGCCACTATCTGGAAGAGTCACGTGAATTAAGGGTAATAATTTATGTCGCTACCTGAAATTCGAACAGTATGCAATGAATACTGACAAATTACCGTACTGTTCATCTCCTATTTCATGTGACCTCCTATTGCATGAGAACCACCATGTATTTTAGAACATTTGTTATTTTTTGTTGTCAAAGGCTACATGGTTTACATCTTATTTTTTGTATATTCCTTAAGAACTTGGATTTTCTTGTGTGAATGACTGGTGGCAGCCAGTTTTGGATTCATTTCAAGACCAAAATTTTGAGTCTGTTGAGTTTTTGTTGCATATTGCTTGGAATATATATATATATATATATATATATATATATACATATATATGGAAAAATAGGAATGGTTTCATCTTCAATGGGGTGCCTTTGTATCCAATTAAAGCTAGTAAAGGTGCTCTCAGATCTTTTAGTGATTGTAGAAATGCTTCTACGTTGAAGGTTTACCTGCCTGTTAATATTATAGCAGATTAGAAGTGCATTGGAGGCCTTCCAGTGCTAATGTAATCAAAAGTCGAAACAGATGCGGCCTTTGACACTGTTAGTACTCATGCAGGTTTATTCTTTATTGCCAGGGATTATCGGGGTAAATCATTCTAGTTGCTGCAAAGAGGAAAATGGTTTGTTTGATGGGTATTCAGCTGACTGTTCCGAAGGGATGAAGCAGTGTATTTTTGAGATGGACTCCTTTTTGCTATATCAAAGCCTAAAACTCACATGCCATTTTGATTATTGTGTACTTAGTATGATAAAAAGATCTGGGAATAAACCAGCAGATTTGATTGCAAAGTCTTGTTTAAAGAAATCTCTAATCTCTTCCATCTGACTGGTTTTATTACCCAGATGAGATAGGTCAGTTGAACTATGTAACCAAGACTTATTATGTTCATAGTATCCTTCTGTTTTTTAGCTTTCAGAAAAAAAAAAAAAAAAATTTTTGGTCACTTTTCTTGTAGCTAAACACGGTGCTCCCATGAAACCTGTCACAAAGACAACAACTCCGAGCACCACCCGTTAACGTTCAAATTGAAACTTGTATAACTTTTAGCTCATGTTGCTGTCTTTCTTTTTTCCGTGGATCTTTGCAAAATAATTTTAGCAGAACAAAAAATACTCATATCTAATTTTTTCTTAAATGGAAAGATAAGGTAAAAATTGAGCTCTTAATCTATTGATAGTTTGAAGAGTTGTACTATTAAATTACTCAATCTGACATACGTCTTTTATTGAAATAAAATAAAATAAATACTCAGTTGCAAACTAAAACACTGGCAAATTTTATTATATTGTCAAAGAAAGCTACTGTTATAATCAATTTTTTTCGCATTGTTTAAATGGAAGAAAGGTTGTTATCTCATTATTGTGTAGGTACCCGTTGCTAGAAGTCATTGCTTACCATACCATAGAACCAACTTCTTGCAGCGCCAATGTCTAGTGATAATTATATGTGCCAAATATATAATTTCACCACTGAACTTTTCTCAATTATTTTATGTCATCTCTGGACTTTTATGTTGTTCAATTCCACATCTTAACTTCTATTTTTCACTTATTTAGTCTACATAATTTTTATTTTTCACCTATTCAAGCTCAGTGCGAGTTAAATATACATGTTTATCTGGTATGTAAGAAGGGTTAAATAAGTGAAAAATAGAAGTTAAGAGATGAAATTGAACAAAATAAAAATCGAGAGGTGATATAAAATAATCGAGGAATGTTCAGGGGTAAAATTGTATATTTGGCCTAACTATATGTATCTACTTAGCCAGAAATTTAAATTTAATTTAGCTCGATTTTAAAATTAAATTTACCCTTATTTGGTTCAATTTCATTAAGGAATTCATTTTATTTTCAAATAAATTCCAAATAGAATTCATTTAAACCAAACATACTTCATTAATAAGAATTGATTTAGTTTCAAACAATTTCACAAAATTAAAAAGTTAAAATTTGAAATAAATTTAAGAAAATTTTCATTTAAACGTAACATATTTATTTGGATTTGAAAATAAATTCTACAAAATTTTATTAAATTTATTTGAAACAAACAAATATTTAAGGTTAGAATTTCAAATCAACAAGAGTTAAAATTGGTTGGTAAAAATCTATTTTTACTTAAATCACGTCTTTAATTTGAATTATAATATATACAATAATGTTAAATAGTTGTTAAGAGATCTTTATCCTTATAATCCTTTTTGTATTGAATTAAATTAGTAAGAATCTAATAAATTCTGGATATTGAAGTTTAAACAAGAAAATGTATAAGTTAGATTTCAGAACAAGTCTAAGCACATAATTATTTAAGCGATTATTAAACCTTTGTATATACTAATTCTTTTATATGAAAAGAATTATAAGCCTTCAAAGGTTTATACTTTTTTCAGCATATTTGTATATATTTTTAAGAGCAATAATACATTTAGCGCAATATTTTGTAGCGGCCGTATTATTTTTTTTAAAAAATTTTTAGACGAAATTATTTTTGAAATTTATGGGGGACAATTTCATTTTGATGTGGTTTTTTTGGTCAAATCAGATCCCCTCCCTTTTTTATTGGAAGAAACATTTTTGTATTTTTAATTAATAAAAAGTCAAATAATTTAACTATTTATAAAAAAAATTGGCCACTCAACTACATGCATTGCCTTTTGTATCCAACATGTGATCCTCACAAAACATAAGTCAAAATTAAAGTTAGATGTTATGTCTTTGTGGGTCTAAAATGTCAACTGTGGCGGACTGCAGTGTTCACACTGATACAGTCCAAGAGACTTGTTGGAAATTTCGATATGTTAAGCTAGTCCTTCCTCATTTGTTGAATGAAGTCGTCAGAAATTTAAATTTTTAGAATAAAATATTAAATTTAAATTTTATATTTAGAGAAAATAATAAATTAAGAAAGTTTTATTTCTTTTATAAATTTACCGAATTTAAATTTAAAAAATAATCCAAATTTTTATGACTTTCATGTATGAGAGGTAACAAATTAAAATGGAGAAAAAAAGTTAGTACTTAAATTATTTACATCTCTCTAAATATAAAATATAATCTGAGTTTCTATGACTACTACGTGTGAGAGACAATAAATTAAAATAGAAAAAAAAATTTAATACTTGAATTATTTACTTCTCTCTGCACATAAAAGATATTATCTAGCAACCGTGTAACTATTACATTAGCTGCTGGTACACAGCTAAAAACAGTCAGAACAATTAATAACAAGTATACGATAGAATGATCAACTCTTTAAGCTAAGCAGCTTGATTCAGTCAACTGCTATATTTTTCTCCTGTTGAAAATAACTAACTGTGCGAGATGCTTATAATATATATGAATTTTTACGATCTATGCATCACGTTTGGGCAAAAAAATTTATATTGTAACATAAATATGGGTCTGCAAAGACCTCTTTAGGTGATTGGTAATCTATTCACATTATACCAAATTCATGTTGCATAAGATAGTCATCGTAATTTTTTTTCTGTTCTTTTCTTTTGGTACAAGATATCGTCACGGAATGACCGCACTAAGCTGATGCTGCTCTGACATCACAAGCCTTAAGCTTTACCATTCCTTTTGAATCTTAATTTCTCTATAAATCTCCAGCAGTCACTCTTCAGTTCAAGCACCAAGAAATAAAATTTTTCTTTTTTATTTCTTTGAAGTGAAGCACCAGGAAATTAAACTACCATGGATATGGATGCTACTAATCAAGCACAACTCCATGTTGCCATTGTGCCTACTCCAGGTATGGGCCATCTGATCCCGCTAGTTGAGTTGGCCAAAGTACTTGTTCACAGACACAACTTCACTGTCACTTTTCTTGTACCTAACGATGGCACTCCCATGACACCACAGAGACAACTCCTTCAAGCGCTACCCGTTACCATTTCCTCAATCTTTCTTCCTCCCGTTAGCTTTGATGATCTTCCTGATAATGTTCAAATTGAGACTCGAATAATACTTAGCTTGTGTCGCTCTCTTTCTCCTCTTCGTGAAACTTTCAAAACTTTAACCGAGACATGTAAAGTAGTAGCTCTAGTTATTGATCTTTTTGGTGCTGATGCTATTGAAATCGCTAAAGATTTTGGTGTTTTGCCTTATATATTCTTTCCTACAACAGCCATGGTGTTGTCCTCTGTTCTTCTTTTGCCTGAGATTGATGAAAAATACTCATGTGAGTACAGAGATTTGCCTGAGCCAGTTCAGTTCCCTGGGAGTGTTCCGGTTCATGGGAAAGATCTCGTTGATCCTATTCAGGATAGAAAAAGTGATGCATACAAATGGGTTCTTCACATTAGCAAGAAATATCCATTGGCTGATGGGATTTTAGTTAATAGTTTCTTGGATTTGGAGCAAGGTGCTTTTAAGGCTTTAATGGAAGATAGACAGAGCAAACCGGCCATTTACCCTGTTGGACCGCTCACAAGGATCGGTTCAACTAGTGAGGTTGCTACTGATTCTGCTCATCAGTACTGCTTGGAGTGGTTAGATCACCAACCAAATGATTCAGTGCTCTTTGTGTCTTTTGGAAGTGGTGGGACACTATCTCAGAGTCAGTTGAATGAGTTAGCTCTTGGGTTAGAAATGAGTGGACAGAGATTTGTTTGGGTTATTAGGTGTCCCCATGATAGAGCAGCTAATGGTACCTATTTTGGTGCACAAAACACAAGTGTCGATCCCTTGGATTATTTGCCGGATGGGTTTTCGGATAGGACCAAAGGGTTTGGTCTGGTGGTTCCTTCTTGGGCTCCTCAGGATCAAGTGTTGAGCCATGGTTCTGTTGGTGGGTTCCTGAGCCATTGTGGTTGGAACTCGACCTTGGAAAGTATTGTTAATGGCGTACCTTTAATTGCGTGGCCACTCTATGCAGAACAAAAAATGAATTCAGTGTTGCTAGCTGAAGATTTGAAGGTTGCATTGAGAGTGAAAGTGAATGAGAGTGGCTTGGTGAGTAAAAACAATATTGAAAATTATGCAAGGACTCTAATTGAAGGGGAAGAAGGGAAATTGCTCAGGAATAGGACGAAAGAGATTAAAAATGGTGATGTAATGGTTTTGAGCCAAGATGGGTCTTCTACTAAATCATTAGCTGATAATCATTAGTTGATGCCGCCAATATCTGGAATAGTCACAAAAAGTAATTTTTATGTATTTTTAGAAAAATAATAAATGGATTCATTTTCAAATTTGGAAACATCCTTTTGAGTGTTGAGGAGGCAGCTACTTAAGGTCGAAGCCCCAAGGTCATGTAGGCATCACTGGTGGAGGAGCTGTTTGTGTTAGCGGCTTCATCAGCAGCAGCCAAGTAAGGAACAATTGCACATCGAGAAGATGATGGTGATCTATGGATTTCGGGAAGATGATGAAGATCGTTGGATTTGGGATATTTGAGAAACATGAAATACAAGAAAAACAAAAGAGAGAAGCTTTTTTTTTTTGAACTGGTGGGTTTGAGATTGAGACATAGAAGGAGATTTTTAGTCAAATAAAAATAAAATAATTTAATAAAATAAAGATTATATTTGTATGGTGGGGTAATTTTTAGCCTTGTCAGCATTACTAACCGGGGTTTAATTATTAGAAGGAGGGCTCAAATAGTTGATTTTTTAAAAGTTTGTATTAGAGCTTCGACGAAAATGTTAGGGGCAAAAAGTAAAATAAAGGGGAGGGAACTTTTA